>JAQFZL010000022.1:0-34179 GCA_034695685.1 Galumna lanceata
ATAAATCCTAATATAAGTCCAGTTTTTTTTAATAAATCACTATTAAATCAATTGATAATAAAATTAATTTCGGCGCTAAACTAAAACTATTTATCAATAAATTAATAAAAAATTCATAGAATTTATATCATAAGCCAAACAATAAATTTTAGGCGTAAACACATTCAGACGAATGCTTTGGGCTCTGCTTTTGCTGTGATTTATCGTAACATTTATTCAAATAAATGTTTTGTTTCTGACTATTCATAGTTTTATATAACTGAACGGCAGCCGAATGTAGTTTATCGAGAAAATCGGTCACTCCATAAGAGGCCATCCAATTGTAGGCCGGGGTTGGAAATGCAGCCCTCGGGTCATCAAAATAGGTTAGCATATAATCGAATCCGCACTCATCAAACGTCGTGTGCGGTTTGATCACCATTTGGGAAGAGTAGTCAACAACTCTTACGTGTTGTGAGTTTTCCTCAATATTTGGATATTCAATAGATTTAGATATTAAGACCATTAGGTTTTGGTGGACATCAATCCGAGAGCGTCGCACATAAATATATTCTCTTGTGTTCATCGGATACTAAAAATTGATTTTAATTATAATTGAATTGAATTCAAATCTAAAGTAATGACCGGATATCTCATAATCCAATGCAATATTTCATTGCCGGAGTCGTCGCCATTTTTCAAGTCTTCATCTGGAATTACCTCTTCTTTATCGATGACATCCAATTTGAGGACCAATTTATCCCATTTTTTGCGGAAATCGGTATCCATTTGTACTCTAAAGAAGGTACGGGCGGGTATGTCATTGAATGTCCCCAAAACTGATTTAATAAACAAATTATTCAGAAAAATATAAATATTTGTCAATAGATTTGTGTGTATTTACTGTTAATACAAACCTTTGTACTGAAACAGAGAACTGTTTGGCACAGATTTACGCCATAACTTAAAGTCTTGCCTTGAGATCACTTCTTCCCATTCATTATCATTAGGTTTGTTATCCTCCGACTCTTTTTTCTGATTATGAGTTTCAGCGGAAACAGAAAATGATTTGTTTTTAGAGAAATTGTCGTCATTTGAAGTCTTGTTTAAGTTGTGTTCAATTGTTTGCATGACTTCAAAGTCGTGAACAGTTTGTTTGAGGTCGCGATCAGTGATTCGTTGATTATCCCAAACAAAGAGACCACAAACGGCAGACATCAGACATTTGACCGAATCTTTAGTTTGATTTGATTTCATTCGGTTTCTCAAAGTATTCAGAGCTCTGACTCGAAGTCTGGACAACATTTGAGACATCATTTTATTAACAGTGGATTCGCTATAAATACGGGAATAGAGACCACAAATTTGAGCCATTCTTCTGAGTCTTAAACTCATGTAGACATTAGACTGTTTTCCCAAAAGACTTACGAAAACCGAAATTTTTTCACTAAAAGTTTCTTTGATTGAATCCCAAACAGAGTTCGCATTTTGTCCGCCATTTGTCCCAAATTTAAACTTAAAATATTGGTTTCTGTTTGTTGTTATTAATCTCATCCTCTGTTTGGCCAGAGTTTGGTTTCGCAACTGATTTATTAAAATATGATTTGAATTTAAAAACATTTCTTTGATTCAGTTCTTCACTCATTCAAGTTTTCTATTGTTTTTTAGATAAACATTTGATTCACAAAAAATGCTTTCATTCATATAAAACGTTACGATTTTGTTTACTTTTCAATGGGAGAGAGGGCTCTCTCTTTCCACACTTTCTCTTTTTGGACACAACATCTTATTTTAAAGAATTCTATTATTCTTCAAATAAATAAGCAAGAACATTTAAAAAAAATTAAGTTTAGGAAAAATTAAATTACATTTAAATAGAAAAGAATAATAATTATATGAATGAGAAAATTGAGAGAATTTCAATGTATAATAAAAATTATAAAGTAACTAGGTCATATTATCATTGATAGTTCAATTGATAGTAATGGTAATTATTGGGATATATTAGGATTAATAATATTTGTTAAAAATTGTAGAATAATATTAAAATTGAAATTACTATTAAAATAAGACCGGATTTGATTTGATTGTTAAGATTTCGTGTATTGAATAAAATGTTCGTATTTTTGAAAATCGCGTGAATTCATTGAAAATCATTGAAAGGTTTGAATTCTATTTTTTAGAGTTCGTTATAAATGCAAATCTAGTGATCAGTTAATCCAAAATAAGACTTCTTTTGATAGAAAGACCCCAAAAGCCAAGCAAATGACCACTTGTGCTGAAACAGACTTCAATTGCGAACACTTCTTCACTGAAGAGGTTATTAAGGAATGCGTATGCAATGTCTCGGAAAGTCCCGACAGAGAGTCCGCAGAAGAGACTCAAAACAAATCCGATGAAACAAATGCAACACTTATTGAGTCTAAATTGAGAGCCAATGAATTCCTTCGAAGACATGACTCAGAAAACGATTTGTCCACCGATTTGGAGCCAAAAAATCAGAACGAATCGGAAGAAAAGCCATCAAATAAAAAAGGAAACGATTCCGTCCAAGAGATGACTCACGAGAATAAAGAAACGGCGATTTGTCTCAACTCAACGGGTGATTCCATCAGTAAAACTCAGAAAAAATTCCCGAAACAACAGTCATTTAAATGGAGTGACCGACGGGTTCGTAGGGAAGAGTACTCCGAAGAAATCTATTCAGTGAAATGGGGAGAAGCCGTCGGTATCACCGATTCTAAGGGACGACCAAAGCGTTTGGTTTCTCTCTCCGAAGTGAAGAATTATATCCCTTTAAAAGTACGAAACCGAAACGGATTTAAGTTTTTCTTTTCTCTGATTAACTGTCGGTATCCACAAGTGTTCCGAAAGTTTTCGCCGGACCGCCAGCGATGGCGTATGCGATACAATGTGTTTGTTGAGGGAATCTTCACATCTTCGAAGAAAGTGGACCCAATCCTTCATATGGGAGAAATCATACTTTACTTCGATATCGGAAAGAATATGAGTCATCCCTTTTATACCAACTGTTCGTTTTATGCCAATTACAGACCTTTGGATAGAAGTGTTAATACCTCTAAACTGACGAAATTGATTTTCCGTTTACACGATATCCTCACTTCTGATCTGATGCTTCAGCTCAAGTTCCCGGTCAGTACCAAAGCCTTCAGAAACATCGATGCACTCCACTCCGAGTTTCTCATCAGACAAAAGGATCTAATGAATGAATTACAGATCATTCGAAGCCGACAAATACTACCATCGACTAAATGGTTGTCAATCGATCATAAAGTGGGAAATCCCAACAAAAAACTGGATTCAGAGCAAACGTTTGAACGAAGAAATGGCAGAAAGAGGTCCGACAATCGTCGGCGAAGATCCGATCGGAAACGAGAGACGGAAAATAGGAATCAAAACACCGAAGAGAGAGTCCGTTCCACTTCTGATAAAGAACTGTTGACCACTCGAACTGATGAACAGCACAGCAAAAGAAATGAGAACCGAATCGATCAGCGATTTGTCAATTCAGACAAAAGAAGACAGAATCCACCGAATCGAAGGAAAAGTGATCAGACATATGTCTCCCATTCTTTCCGAGAAAAGTCTTCTAATTATAACAATCCGTGGAATGAAGAAAGGAATCGCTCGAAAAACTCTTCTCAAAGAAGAAATCGAAACACCGAAAGAGTGGACGGACAGGTCCAAGAGGTCGGACCACTCAGGACTGGCCCCAAAGACGAGAATCGGTCGCGACCGAAGACAAGGCGTTAGTTTCGGATTCTTTTATTTCCATTTCAATGATTTTCAATTTGTTTTTACGGATGTTTTTTTAAATTTTTTTTGTGTTTTATTTCTAATTTTTAAAGAATTTTATTTAAATTCTAATTAATTTATTTATTGTTTAATAATTATTTTAAGTATTTAATGCCTTAAATATTTGTTTTAACAAAAAATTTCACTTTAAATATATTATTAGTTTAACGAATGTTAGCAATAAATTATATATTCTATACTATTATTACTATAATATATTGCATTTAAATTGCAATTTTGCCACTTTTGACCACTTTTACCACTTTTGACTACTTTTGACCACTTTTACCACTTTCAATACTATTGACCACTTTAACCAAGACCAAATTTTAGAAACTCTCTCATTATCTTTAAGCCATTCATAAATATAATACAATAAATACATTAATAAACACATTTTATGGGCCATAGATATCGATATCCCATATATTTAGTAATATTTTATTGAACGTTTCAATTGAATTCTTTGAAATGAAGAATAACCGCATTTACCAAAAGGCAAATAAATTAACAAGCAACAAACCTGCAACAAACCGGCTGCAGCTTAATTAGAATGAAGAAAGCCGACCACTCAGGCAAACGGGGGTACCCTTACACTAACCTTACAGTAAGAGAGAGGTAATAGAGGCCAACCTTTGAATAAGTTTATGACTTGTCATTAAAGCAATCTCTACACAAGTCATAAACTTAGTGAAAGGTTGGCCTCCATTACCTTTCTTTTATTCTAAGGTCCCCCCGGCCTGAGTGGACGGCTGTCTCAGTTCTAATTAAGCTACGGGAGCGTTTGCTTGCTAATTTATTTGGCTTTTGGTGAATGCGGTTATTGTCGTCAAATGAGTAACGAATCCGTCACGCCTTGTGTTGCCTCCAAAATGTAATACAGGAATCGCTTAAATACAATCACTTATCGTTGTCTACCCTTGAAAACTATGAGAACAGTTTGAGAACCACTTGAAAACAGTTTAAAAAGTTGAATGTCTTCAGCAATAGTGAGAACGAGAGCCTCTTTTCAAATATTCACTTAAAGTCGAACTTTTCAACTATTTATCGATTCTAAGAATTGCCTAAAATTTTGTTGACAAAAGAGCGCAAAACCTGTGCTCGAGGTATCAAATAGTGCTGTGCAGTGAAGGCATATATTTTTCAAAGGATAAGCGATAATCGCAAAAATATTATGATTTTATCTATTATTTGACCAAAAAAACTAATCATTTATTTTCCTATTTATTTGATTTAGTGGTTCAACAAAAAACTCCATTTATTATGATTTTATGCAAATATAAAGAATAGATAAACTATTTATTCATAAATTGATTTTTTTGGGACAAAATTAGCGAAAAATTAAAATATATTGTCTGTTAGAAGTGTTGGATGTCTATTGTCTTCATTTCAAAGTTAATGACAGGCATTGAAGCAAAGCATTCATTAGAGGCAATTGAGTAGAATCTGAGGCCAATAGCTATTTGGCGTTTCTCTTATCAGTAAAAGAAAATTACATTTTCTCTTATTGGGACTCAATGGCTGAGATAAAGACTCTGCGCTCAGCCTAAGCTTCCGTTCGTAATGTTTATCCCGGCGTAAAAAGTGTGTCCATTAAATATCGTCCACATTTGCTAATATGTTGACAGATAACAATACTGTCAACTACTGACTACTGACGACTGTTCCCCTTATATACCAGTTTTGTGATTCTTTTTTTGTGACCAAAAGTTAGCCCTTCTCTAACGGAAACAAAATGTTCAGAGTATTGCTGGTTATGGTGTGCGGTATTTAAACGCTAATCTATAAATATAGTTGAGTTTTATGTTTGGACGCCTTTATTGTGATATTAAATAAAGTGTTTGTCTGAGACTTGCCTTTTGTTATTGTTTGAGTCGACACCCATTTTGTGATAAAAACTGCCGAATCAAAAGCTGTCAGAGAGAGTGTTTGAGGACATTGTGAATGCCAGTCACCGTTAGCATCATTTCCGGAATATATCGAATAGTTTGTGCACAAACCGGGCTCTAACTGTAGGCACAGCAATAAGTCGTCGTCAGTTCTAATATAATAAGCGTTAAATGAAGAATCGGTGTTTGCGATACCCCTCTTGTCATTATTGGCTGCAATTCAATAGACTATTCCTATTATATTATACTTTATATTATTTCTATCGCACGAACTCTGCATTTGTTGTTATTATTGAGTATACATTTGATGGCATATACTGTTTGACAGACAAATACTGGCAAAAGACGAATATTGCTTTCGGTGTTGTATTCACTTATAATCCTCTGGTATTGCGTAAGGATTGCTAAAAAGGAACGACTGATAAGCGAGTGCTTCAAATAAAAGACGAACCAAACCAACGAATAGACGAATCAAACGAATAGAAAGATGAGCGGCTCTACCGCTCTATCCAACCAATACTTACTGTCTATTATGTCTATTATACACAATTCATTCATCCCTTCGGGAGGTAGCGCTCAGATAAAGCATTTACAGGCATTTACGCCAATTTCCCCTCACATCCAAATGCAGTATATATGACCGCTACGACTCCAAGAGTGGATTTATTTGGCTGGAAGTTGTGATAAAGGATCAAGAAATAAGTTGACGCACTCGACTGAGACTTAATTTTTTTTTCGCCAAATCTTATACACATTAGAAGACGGACGACAACATAACTAACAAAACTACAGAATTACCACACATTCATTCAATACACTTCTTATTAGACTTCAAGTTATAATCAAAGGAAAAGTAGAAGAAAATGAGTCGGACATAAAGTGTAGACTTGTGTTCACCCTTACAGACCTCTTTCTGGCATAACTTAATCTTTTGGAAATTTCAAAGAATTAATTATTTTGCCTCTAATTTCCGTCATTTAATGGTTTAGAAATAATAATAATTAGAAAATTATGAAAAAATATGAACACTATTACCACCAAAAATGACTAATTAAACGAAATTATCTCAACATTAACTCCAATAAAAAAGATATGCCTCTCATTAAATGTATATCAAAAGTTATTTTACTTTCATTTTCCTTTATTATTAAGATATAAACTATTCATGTTTTTTGTCAAATTATCAAGTATAATTTGGAAATGTACCACCAAATGCACGTTTTGTTATAATTTCATTAATATTTAAGCCTTAATTTCATAATATATACGAAAGTCATTAATTTTATGGAAATTTATGCAAATTAATTATAGAATGAATTTTTGTTGAAAAAAATGATTTTTATTTATATAAAGATAACGGAATTTAACCCAAAATTAATTAATTCAAACACATTTGAATAGAACTAAAAGCAATTAATTCATTTATATGGCAACAAATGAGTCATGGCAATTTACCAAATTAGGAAAGGCTTCTCAAATTTCAATATCTTTAGACTTAATTGTTGTTATATTTTTAAAAATTAAGTCTTCATTCAAATGTTGTAAACATTTAAAGTTAATTTTAAAGTTTTCTTTTTATTTATAAAAATTGATAATTAATCCAATCTGTCGATCAATTTCGCACAAAAACTATCTTTGATTTATATCCGATAGTTTGGTGTTCAAAGTGAAGTCACTGACAATAAAAACCAAATTATATTATAATCTATTTTTTTGCTAAAATATATTTTAATAAAAAATGTTTTAAATAAATAACTTAATTACGAGTAATACTATATGGTATACAATCAGTTGGAATTCCCTTTTTTTGAATGAAAATCAAAGTAAATAAAAAAGGGATGAGTAATAAATTTGTGTTGTGCCTTGTTCATCTGTTCATTTGTTCATTTCAATCTAATGCACATAAAGTTTGAGCAGAATTTTGATAATAGAGTTTATGAGTGAATAAAGTGATGGCAGAGTTTGAGGAAAGCCTTCGTTATTATCTTTATATGACTTAATATGTTTGCACATTCATTGCAACGATTGTATTAGTATTTATCGGACAAACTGTCTGTCAAATGCAAAGTCTGTGCCATATAGAGATCAAACGTTAAGATAACGGCGTTTTGTGGCGTTTTGTCTGTAATTCTTAATAACTGGAGACCGTCGGAGGGGGAAAGGAATCGCTTGGCATCTCTGGTATCAAACTGAGAGCTCAGCTTTGATTATGAAAAGCAGAATATGATTATGTGTTTAGCACACCATATAGTTACTGACTTTTCTCTATGACTCACGAAATCACAAAATGTATTACTGACTTGTAATGAGTTGTAGTCTTTATTTCATATAATTTAATATAAATGAATCGATACTAACGTTTCCAACTGAGAATCAGCGCAAACTTCGGTCACTTTAAGACCACTTTTTACAATTTATATCTCATTTTGACGTCAGACCAGAATTTAATAACAACTGATTGCAATGATTAGCATCAGTTCAGAGGGAACTCAGAGAACTCATACCAGTCGGTACTCTCTTTTATATAATATAATAAATGAAATACTGTTGTTATAACAGTTTTATATACTTTTCTCATACAATAGTTGAGTATAAAACATAACAAATTGACCCCTTCGTCCCCCTTTGTGACCCCTATGCGACCCCTTAGACCTATTGACTGGCGTTCGTTTGTTTTATTGTCTTTAATCTTGTGATAATAGGGCCGACGGGAAAACTATCCAACAAATGCATTATAACTCTGTGGGTGTCTTCACAATCATAATATCCGACTCAACAAAATGTGCGCTCACTTTCTCTCTATAATTAGCGTTAATGGCATTAATGCACGTAATGACAGTCGGCCTACACGTTGGCCACCAAATAAATGCTGAGACTACTATTGCTTAAGTGGTCGTTTCAAACAAACAAACAACTGTTCATTGATTACACAATTTATCGATAATTAACGGCATTTGTTGTTATGAAAACTGTTATAAATATACAAAATTGTACATGGTCATACTGGTTATAGTGGTTTGTAGAGGCAGTGGAAGTAACAGCAGTAATGATAGTAATGGTCATTCTGTAAGGGTTAATGTGTTCTAACTGTAAGTAGAAGTCAATTCCTCTTTTACTTAAAATGTTGTTCTGAGTCAGTGAAAGATATAATCAAATTTGAGTGAAAACAGGGAAAGATGTTGTCTGTGGTTTGGATATTAGCAAATACTTAATCACTAACTATTACTAAAGTGAAGGCCTTCCGCACTATAAGCGAGAGTTAAAGACTATCTTATATTATAAACTTGTTTTTCTTTTTCCATAATTATTATTATCGATATTTTTGTTAAAAGTTTGCATTAAATTTTCAAATCCGAAGTTCTTTTTATTTATGCAAAACAGTGGATACATTTGATGTGAAAAAGAGTATCATTTCTGGTGAGACGTTTAGTTCAGTCATATATTTCTATGGATTCAATTTGAACACCTTTTTGACGTCAGGGGATTTTCAGCTGTTATTTAATGTTTGTATGCAAAGTAAGTGCAAAGTATAGTGTTTGAAGACAACCCATCATCAGTGCAACCAATATTGAGAACGAGTTGAGAAGCAAACACTTTGAACGGCAGACTTTGGGATGTGAAGCGTCAATCTCTTCACTTAAGGATGAACTCTAAACTCAAAGAAAATGCGCTAAAAGTAAAGATACACTCAATATATAGAGAATATGTAAATTGGAGTGAATTTGGCCTCACTCTCGCAACTCTTGCATAATGCATGAATCGGTGCTGATCTGACGCCACTGTCACTGATGACAGTGCCTCCAAATTTCCTCACTTCCGTCAAATCTTCGGTACTTTTCCTCAAAAGTAATTTACTTATGGATGAGACCATCAAAACAGAATCAAATACAGAAAGCGATCAAACGATAAGAATATTGTAATAAATTTAATAAATAAAACCATTAAATGACAAAATGATTAAATGCATAAAAATATTTTTAATTCAATTTAAATATTCAATAATAATAATAATGAAAATAATAGATAAGAGAATTATATAAGCCTTAGATATGGTTAATATAGATAATAGATAACTAGGAAAAAATGACAAAATGACTATATGACAATATGACAATGGTAATTGATTGTAATAAACTGAATTATTCACTCATTAACTTTATTATATTCTGGGCTAAAAACATGAATATATTCTCCAAATGGTTCTATTCTTAGCAATTTTGAAAGATTGATGTTTTGACCTCATATTAAAAGTCATTTCTATCGATTTCTGTGCGAATTGATTGAATTGAAGGCCAAATAAGGAATGATTATTCGATAAGTTGTTGAGTCGTTTAACTGAAAGTTTGAGTAAATTTATTTGAAATATGCGATCAATCACTCACTCGAATAAAAAAGAGTGGAATAACTTTTTTCGGTATAATAATCATTGGATAGGAGTTGTGCTCAATCTTAGTGCTTATATAAATCCCATGAATACGAAATGAAGTCAAAGTGTTGGCCAAAAGTGTTCACATCTTTCTCTGGTATTATCCGTTGTCTACGACAGTGCCGACAGTCATGCAGTCATTGAATAGCAAATTAATGTCTGTCTATTTCTTTGCATAATATTCTCTCCATTTTATGAATTCTAACGATGTTTTCCTCGGATGCAAATCCTTTCTCATCAATAATGCTTTTGTTATTTGGCTCTCATTTATAACTTAGTATTTTCTCCACAATTTTCACTTCACAAAAGAAATACTCGACAAAAGTATTCAAAATTCTGATATTTTCACTGAAAATAACTGAAAATAATTTACATTTTATTTCATTTGATGTATATTTTTGTCATACATTAAAGTGTTGACTGTTTGCACACATTTCTTCATAAAACTCTTGATTTAAATTCAAATGTTGTTAACAAAACAAAATGAAAGTTGAAATGAAAGAGAATTTGTATATTAAATGTATTTAAATTTGATAATTAGCTTTCATTTAAATTAACTCATTTATGTCTTATAGGCTCAACACAACCAAATATTTATCATCCGTTTTATAAATGAATTGGAAACAAACTAAGCATGCACATTTAATACATTTTCTCACAAAAAAACAGACATTAATTAAAGATTCTTATGATAGCTTATGTGAAGCAATTAATAGCGCAATCACTTTCAAATTAACGCTTTATCTCAACTTTTATTGGATTCTCTTTAGTCGCCAAATTACTTAATTTGATGGATGATCTTGCGCAATTGCAAAACCATGTTAATTCTTCGACATTTTTAGTTTAACACTAAGACTACACCAATAGTTATATATTTGGGATTCGGTATTCAATGATTCAAATGCGAACTATTATTCTTATTTACGGCATTTATAAGCGATACCAGAGATTGTGATTTAGATAAAAGATTTTTTAAAACTTTCTCTATAATGACAATCATTTTCTGATCACTTCTATACCCATTACTGACATTTGGGGGGAAAAGAAGGGAACGATTTATATTACGCGAAATTGCTTATAAGGCACTGCTATTCAAACAGAATTGTATTGCATTAAACTTAAAAATATATACTATAGTAATAGCAGAAGTAAATCGTTTGCGTTTATATATTACTGTATTTTTGATGGAAAGAAGAAAAAGAGCACAACGTTATAGAGTTCCGATTAACCTTATCTCTCACTTGAATAAACGGGGAGAATTTTTTTCAAAAGCGACAGTAAATGACTTCAGCAAAACATTAAATGCAGATTCAAATAGAAATGCATGTAATACAGAACAGTCTATCCAATAGAGGTGTCAGAAGGGAAAGCCTCTGATTTCTACTATTTTTCAATGGAGTTAAGAATATGGGAAATACTGATTGTATGTAAGAGAGAGTGGAGAGAGAGTGGAGAGAGAGTGGAGAGAGAGAGAGTGTGAGAGAGAGAATGTGTGTGTGAGCCTTATTTGATAAAATTGGTCGATGAATGTTAAATAGGCGTGAAAATGGATTTTTCATCTTATATTCGATTCGCTTTACATCTGATCTGAGGTTTAAAACTATTTTCTGATATATCATAATATATATGCCATTAAATTACAGTATTTTTCATTTCGAGACTTTCTCTGTTGGGATGAATAGAAATGGAAATCGAGATCTTTGAGGCGTTTTCGGAGGAAAACTATTTTTTAGATTTCTTTTAATGCTTTTTTTCGCTCCACTTAATCATCAATGAATACAAACCATTAAAATTGATATTAAATGATATTAAATAAAAGAAACAAAAAATGAAAATTAATAAAAACTTTCTTTAAAATCAAATATAGAGTGAAAATTGTTTGCCGTTTAGTTTCGCAAACAATTTATTTTCAGATATTATTTATTTGTTTGGCGTTTAAAATAGAGATTATTTTTTTCAGTTAAATGATTGCTATAATAATTCAATTCAAGTTTTGAGCCAAAGATTTAATAGATTTAATGATTGGATAAACAGAAAATAAATTAGAAAAATAGGAATCAAATAGTTTTTTGTCGATTCTTTTCTCAAAAGTCATTAAGTTTTTCTATTATTTGATTTCCTCGAAGTTAATCATTTAGAAATTGAATGATTGGATCAGATATGAGACTCTTATTGATTGTATTCTATACATCGGTGTAGTGTTGTAGTGGTGTTTTGGCCTCAAACCATTCTGAGCCATCTCTAGAGTCCGTAATAGTCTGTTATAGAATCAAATAAATTTGATGTCGTTCTCAGCGATCCATAAGTAAAGTTTCCGCTAAAGAATAGTCCCTATTATACAAAAAAGAGTGTGAAATAGACTATTAGTGTTTTGTGAGATTCTGTTTCTCTCTTTTCATTCAATGCTAAACTGTTGTCGTTTTTCGGATAATTTATTCTCAAATCAGTGAACCGGTAAGTGCTCACAGCTCTGCACCGCTTTTCTATGGCCAACATTTTTGGCGTCTCTTAATAATTGTCATTCGGGACAGAATGAGAGAGTGGAGAGAGTGTGCAGAGAGAGAGAAAGAGAGAGAGAGCGCTACAAATCATACTGTAGTCAATGCTTGACCGACAGAGCAAATCGAGTAGAGAGTGTGTTGTTGAGCACTGGCAGGAATGGATGTCTCTTTTAGAGAGAAATTACTGTTAAACGAAATTAAATTTGCGAATAAATGCAAATATAAACTGAATATGAGTTTCGTTTTGAATTATCGCTGCTTTCAATTGCGTTTCACTATAGATGACAGACAAACGTTTTGGGAAATTCACTCATTCCTATCGTTTTGACAACAATAGGGTCGTCAAAAGAGAGTGTATGCGCTCTCATTCTTCATCTCTACGTTAAACTTCACTTTTCATATGAATATAACATTTGACAAAAATTAACAATGAGTTGATCTTTATATAAGTTGTGCTCAAATTATAGTCAACACACAATTAGTCGCCGCTTTTCTAATTTAATAACACTTTTTTTCAATAAAATCTATTAATAAATTTGATTACGAATTCGTTAGTTAACTGTTTTGAAACACTTTTTATGTTTTATGTTTGAATGCATTTAATAATTGAATTTTCGTAAATGTGTTGTAAATGTTTTGCTATCAAATGATTAAACGATAAAATGAAAAAATAGACACTTTTTCATAACAACAGATCCTTTTCTGATTCATAAAAATGATTGTAAAAGTCTATGGCTTTTAATATATTTGTTTTGTAAGCGTTAAGCGTTGAACACAAAATCCGATAATATATCAAAGAAATTGATGGCATAATTAACGTTACAATCAATTAGTATTAGAGTCTGAGACACATCATTACTTTCAGCGCTACTCATTTTCATCAGAGTTTAACATTTCATAACTTCTTAGGGCTGGCATAATGTTTGAGGCGCACAGCATGTGTCGGCCGCGGCCACAATCTCGATCTAAACTGTTTTTGATGGCGTTTTTCTGCTCTATCAGAGCTCTACTTCTCTTTTATATTGAATATTATATTTTTAGGTAACTTTCTATTAGTCTTTATATAAAAGTGTCAATTGTTAAGAAGTAGAGGAAAGCCTTTCCAAACTTACTTCACATATATGTGTGAATGATTTAATGCACAGAATATATTATTCTTATGATGGATGATATAGTTTAGGATTATAACGTCATTAGCCTTTTATAAGCACTAAATCGTAATTTATTTGATTATTACTTATGATTCATGCAATTGTTGTTACGATTGTTTTGTTAGACTTTTCTCTTCATTACAATTACTAATGACTTATAATTGAGAAAAAGATTAAAATATTAGCTTTGAATTCATGAATATAATTGACAAGAAAAGAAATGTTCACAAAAATGCCGATTAATGGTCCAATCCTTAAAAGATTGGTCTTTTCCAATGATTGTAACAAACAATCGAAGTCGAGGCGCCACTCATTCAAAAGCAGTTGGAAATGGTTTTTGTGTGATGTCTAGTCTATGGTCAAGAAGTTGACTTCATATAAAGCAGTTGGAAAGTCATTGAAGTCATTGCTTATTCTGTCGGTGCCTTTTGTAAGCATTACAAGCGATGAACGCATGAAGAAGTTTTAAAGGTGTAAAAGTCAACTAAATGTGAACTAAATGTTAGTCTAACAGTCCTAACATTGGAGTTGTTATGCGCTTACTTTGCATCTATTCATTGGTGAAGTGACTCCACTTATGCCACTTATAGTGTGTTATATTCTGTTCTCTTTTCACAATTCTGTTGACAACTCGCATATGTCACTGAATGAATTTGCGTTTCACTGGACACGTATGTAATGGTGATGCTGTGCTGGCGCTGCACAGCACAAGTCAAACGCCACTAGACTTGAAATCTATTCACTCAATTTTCAGAGCCATTCAAATGCAATCACTTTAACGTTCGCTATTTTCAACTATAATAACAATACAACTGCTTATATACTACTCTCTTGTCTTTTCCGATCTGACTCTCATTCACTCTCTTCTGTCCCTCTTTTCTGGTTCTCTATCTTTTAGTTAAGTCTATTTTGTTATTCTTGTTCTCCAAACATATGCAAAATAGTCATAAGAGTCATTCATAATCACTATAATCAAGCATTTGATGTGAGAATTATTGCAATCATTGCAATCACCACTGAATAGTCAGTGCAATGATGTCTGTGCTTCCACTGATTTTATACTAGTTTTGCTCTATTGCTTATTCATTGTCAAAGGGATTTGGAAGTCACACTTTACTAGTTTATTATGTGGTTAGCATCCAATACAAGTCAACCCCAAGTAATATGACGAACGCCTCACCCAAATAGACACAAATGGACCCGAAATAGGCTTAAATAGAAATCAGATATCATTTAGAAGTTCGCCACTGGTTTTCATATATGCACCCATTCCTCGGCGATCGCTATCACAAAACGACCGGATTTGTGGTGACGTCACTGATTGGCTCCATTTATACATTATAAGGCATCACTGGCACAGCACTAAAGAATAGCACATAGCATACCAGTTATGATGATAGCAAAAATACATCAGAATCACAACAGTATACAACACGTGCATCATATCTATGGAGTGCGCCCGAGTTATCACTGTATATATAAAATATTGAGACTCACATTGCAGTCAATACAGACATCGCTACCATCGCTACCATCGTAACCATTACTGCCTTACAGTTTCAGTCTTCGGGTATTCGTTGTCGGCTTCCGTTCTAACGATAGTGACAAATGACATCGAAGTCATTCTATGCATTGAAACTCCATTTACACTATTCTTCAGATTTAATGCACTACAAGTTAGGATACGGTAGTCATAGCATTGATCACAACTTCACTCACTTTATCTGACACTAACACTCAATTTGGCCCTATTTTGTGCCCATAAACACAAACTCAAAAGTCAACTAATATTAAGAATTCGCTAAAAAATTCACTTTCAGTTGAAAATAAGATACAATTTCTTTGACTAAACCCTTGACATCGAGTACTGACTCATATATTGATTAATGAGTTCATATAAAAAGAAAATTATAATTAAATAATTTTATTATATTTTCTTATAATAAAATAATTTAATATTTTTGTGTAAAATTAATTTCCTTTCATTTGTTGATGTTTTTAGGTATTCATTGAATTTATTGATTCAAATATTTATCGATTATTTTGGTGTCTATTCTTTGACACAAATATTGCAAAATAAAAGTTATCGCAACCAAAAGAATTCATAAATTTTTCAGCTCAACAAAAGTTGATCGTTAATCAAACTTCTTGTTATCGTTTTATTAGAATCTTATTATAATTTTAGTCAATTTATTGCCTCAAATGCAGAATAAAGTGTTTATCTATTCATTGAGTAAAGAAAATTTAATTATAAATTTTCAAAAGAAATAATATATAATCGGGTTATGAGATGTTTTCAAATTTTAAATTGATTTTCAAGAAGTTGATGAC
The DNA here is from genome assembly GCA_034695685.1 of Galumna lanceata. NCBI lineage: Eukaryota > Metazoa > Arthropoda > Arachnida > Sarcoptiformes > Galumnidae > Galumna > Galumna lanceata. Next base: position 16,094 of record JAQFZL010000022.1, read on the forward strand.
AGAGAGAAACTATTGAAAAAAAGGCGAAAAGCCTTTCATTAGTTATCTCTTTTTCTCTGATGTTCTCTAACTTTAAATGTTATTTTCAATTCTTTAAATTCATTTAAATTCTGCTAATCTTTTGAAAGCCATTTGTGATATAATTCCCAAAATTTAATGATTTATTCCATTTGATACCACTCTTACACTGAGCTGTCATTAATTTAATGGTGTATTTAATATTAATTTGAAAATATTTCTTCTGAAGAATACGTATTATTAAACTTTGTTTGTTATCGTTTATGGTTTATAAAAGCATTTTATTATAAAGTTATTTATATGCTGTGCTTTTTGTGTGGCGTTCCCTCGAGCGCCTATAAGACTTTGCATCGACACAAGACAGCACAAGACAACACAAGACAACACAAGACAGCTCTAATAATATAGTGATAAATATTGTCAGTCTTATAGTAGTCTCTATAGTCAACTACTGTTCAGTAATTGTCTCGTTTTTGTTAGATATGTGACTATTCTGATGGTTAACACCACATACAAGTGATGACTCTATCGAAGGCTATCCAAATACCAAAACAAAAATTGTTTTACACTTTAAACTACACTTTCGATACATTCGCCTCTTTCTTCAAGTTTCTTAGATTTGCTGTTTTGCCACTCCTTTACTGTATTTACTCCTTTTCTAATAGAAGAGAGAAAGAAAGAGAGAGAGAGAAATGTTGGTGAGTGAGTGAGTGGCACATAAGTTAAATGATATGTTATTCGTTTATTGAAAGAGAGAAAAGTTGAATCACTAGTGGTGTAAGAAAAGGCAATTTAGTCCTTCTTTTGATACCTGCCATCCGTTATATGTGCTTATAATATATGAGCCGCTCTTTTCTCATATTTCTTTGGTTTGGCTCTGCTTTGGATGATTGTGTGCTCTTATGGTTGGGTTTATTTACAACAATAGTAGCGCTAACCGATGTGTATAACACATATTGAATCACTTATCCCAATATCATATCATAAAATGCATTTCATGTCTTATCGCTTAATATCAATGAATGACTTCTTTCATGGATTGAGACCAGTTTAGCGCCGGTGACCGATAGAAAAGCGTATTTAATCCCACATATCTATACGCCTAAATATCTACTAATATAGCAATACATTGATTTCAAGTGTTGGTCCGCTTTATTCCCTTTAATTGAATAAAAGAGGTCTGACTGCGGCTCTGCTGTGGAGTGTCATCGGCTCAAAGAGATCAGACATCGGTTCTAAGCTGTGAATAAATAGCAAATATTGTGAACAATAAGTGAATCCTTTGCACAAAAGATACAATCATTTAATTCTAAATATATGAGCAGACAATGAATGCAATGGAAATTCTCAATTCGCAGATCAGTTTTAGTGACAAATCTGGTCGTCAAAGAACTTATCAGAGAATAGGAGAGAAGAGGAAAGGAGAGGAGAGGAGAGACGGCCTCACAAAACAGTAGTGCTGGTGATAGTCTTTAGTGATAAAAAGCGATTTTGGTATTTCTTGTGATGGTGTGTGGCCTCCGATTCGATGACTGCAATCTGATGTGCGCTTCAATTAATTCCTGGCAACTGATTCTCCATTCATTGGTCGCTTATATAAAGAGTAAATGGCAGTGCCTTAACACTGCCTTAACTCAAATAAACTGTTAGAATAAAAGCCCAATATATTCGTTGAGCGCTTATCGCCAGAGCTCTTAATCGTATCTTTTAATTGCGAGCTATAATTGTCTGCTCTATGTTTTCAGTGCACAGCCAGAGATCCCTTTCCCTAAGCGAAACAATTTTTCTTCATCTTTCACTGCTCTCTCACTCTTTTATTGTCTGAGTAGTCGTTTCTTCCCCTTAGCCAGAGATCAGGGTTTTTGATCCATAGCCCAAAATGAGGCTAATTATTACATTTGATTGTTTTCAGTTGAGTTGAGCGCAAATTGATTTAATTGCCGTTTGGCTTATCTCTAAAAAAATAGTCTCGTCGTTAGTCAACTCTTATTTTATTATTTAATTAACTTTATATTTGGCGCTTAGGAAGAGATGGAAGAGACGAATATAATCTCAATTACCAGTTATAAAGTGAAACTAATTTGCCGTTTAATGCATGATATCTATCATATCAGGACTCAGTTGTCATACCATTGCCTAACATAAGCAAAGAAACTGATTTCGGGCCAATTCCTTAAAGTTTCCGAAAAAATTCCTTATTTTGCTTCTTATGCTTCTATTAATTCATGTTTTCACTAATCAAGCATTCATTCCACGAACTGTGCGCTCATTTGAAGCAATGATGAGTGCGTTGGTAGACCTTTCAATGATATACGCGTTGCTAAACGCCATCCGAAGACCTCCCATCGACACAAATATAAAAAATCAGACATAAAATCTAAATTCTAAGAAATAGAAAAATAACGATCAAAACAATAAAAATTTTCTTAATGTCTATAAATTTGAGAAAATTCTCAAAACGTTTGTGTCGTTTATTTTTGGTAATAATTTGTTCGAACTTTACTTAAATTTAATGTTCTTTAAAATTACTCAAAAGACTTGATTTTCACATTTAATTAAAGAGAAAATTATTTTTAATGATTCGGAAAAACGTGAAGAAGTATTTCTAAACTAATTCTTAAATCAATAAAAAAAAAGAAGAAAATGGGATTCAATTGAAATAATCAATGATTTGATTCAATATTCAATTCAAAGCTTTTCAAATGAAAACATGATTTGAAATATACTCTGACTTTAATAAATGTAATTCAGACTAAACTTTATATACAATTCTATGCGAGTGTTGAGTTGGTCTGCAAATGGTTGTGCTATTGGCTCAGTTGCTAAGGAAGTTTTATACTCAGATGTTGATCCCTGACTATTAGAGATGGGCAAACTTTCACTGGTGATGGCAACTATTGCCAGTCGGCACAGCGGGATAGACCAACAAATTGACTTTAATAACGCAGCCATTTATGAGGTCGCGGATGCGTTCAGGATTTGGATAAGTCTGTGCCGATATTCTCGCCTCTTCACTATAGGGCGCTTTATTATATATACTCCACAATACTCTTGCAATTCAGTTCTCTTCAAACACAGAGTTTAATACAAATTCAATCCAAAGACTATTCACAAATAGAATCGCTTTTTATTTGATTTTTATTTAATACTTTGTAATTAAATTCAATGATATATCGCACAGATTTTTCTACGGCTTATGTTTTTAATGTTTTCCTTTCAAATAAAAACTGGTTTTCAAATCAATTTTAATGGTTTACATTAATTATGACTCAGAATAAGTTAAACAAAAACAAAACTTGTGTTGTGTTGACGGATATCTATTGAAAAGTATTCAATAATATCGATCGGAAACCTATTGAAAAGGCATAACAAACCCTTAACTTCTTAGCCTTTGAATGTCTTATGTGTCGCTTAGATTTAGTCACCGCATGAATGGAGTGACGTTCAAAAAGAAGCGAATAATTTTAAATACAAAATCATTTAAAAGTGAAACTCATGTCAGGGATTGTCTCAACGTTAAGACAGAGATTTGTTTCAATACAATTGATTTTCTGGAAAAGTTAAGGAAAGGTTCGCGTGTTTTCAATGTTTTCAATTATTTTAATCCAATATTATTAAAGCCAATCGGCATATATATGGCACAGACAGCCGTATATCCTTAAATGAATGGACGCGCGTCACTTAACAAAGCGGAAAATTATTGAAAATACGGGTGGTCTCAGTCCGTGTCAATTGTTTAGATAATCTTAATCTGTTGGTTATCAGAGTCTTCAAAGGCTTATAATTGAATTGAATGACACGTTTGCCATAAGATTAGGTGAAAGGCGTAAACATAAGAATCAATGAATTCTCAGTTTTCACTCAACTATACATTGAATTATTGCACTGAAAATGATATTAGAATTGAATTCTATTCTCTAATAAATATCAAAAATATATTTAATATCAATAAAATAATATATGGAATAAATTACAACTTATATAAAGAGAGGAAAAGTAAAGAATCTGCAGAATATCTACGGCTTGTATTTTGGTGTATGCGGTGGCCGGGTATGTGTCGGCCCTCCCGTTGTGCCAACTTTTATGAAATACAGCGCATTATTAAATATAAAATACAGTAATACTGAACATCATATGTAGTGACGAACAGATTAGGCGACGAATTATATTGAATTCACTCCTCCCTCTCCTCAATAATTTCTTGTGGCTCACATTTTCAAGACTAGAGGATAAAGAAGAGGTCATTTATCACAATTCGGAAGTTCTTACAAAAACTTTATTATAAATGAATAAATGTGTGCACATATACTAAACTATACTATATTATAGCATAAATGTATTGCACGCAAACTGACGAAAGCCGAGCGCACAGAATAAACTTTTTTATTATGAGATATTCCTCCGACAGATATTATTTATATTATTTTCAACAGATTTTCGACAAAAAATCTAATAATAAACTAATATAAGGCAAAACATTGTCTTTTATTAGACTTAACCATTTGGTCGACAGTTTGTATTATATCGTAAAGTTTATATCAAAAAATGAAATCATATTTATTTCTAAATAAATACTAATGGTTTGCTTTGAGTGAGAGAAATGGTTGGGAAATATACCAATAATGTTATGATTTTATTATCACATATTATAAAACACGGGTTCACTTTTTCACTGAATTTTGATAAATAGGGTATTTATTGAAAAAAAATATGATTTTATTTTTTCTTTTGGCTTCGATTTGTTGATACGATTTTGTTGTAAATCTCTGAATAAGTCAATAAAATTTGATTCAATGAGAAAAACAATAAACACTAAACACTAACAGAAAAACTAATGATTTAAAGGAAAGTTTGTATTTGAGAGCAGAGCTACTGTTGAAAAGATTCAGTGAAAGACAACACAAATTACAGAATTATTTATTTGAGAAGACTTTAAGCGATAGTTATGTTTAAGAGCAGGTTTTCTACGATTTTTATGCTGAAAGAGATCCCAATCTTTTTGCAAATGTGTGCTGACTATAGTTGTGTTGGGCTCTGATTGAAGACATCGATAAACGCATGAATTAAGTTATTTATTCGCTTTTCTTGTGTTGAGGACCACTGAGAAGCAAATAAATGCCGACCAAAAAATAGAGAACCAGAGCCAACAAAAACATGTAAGTATCGACATAGACAGTGGGCACAGAACATATCCCTCCCATTTCACACACAATAAACTCTAATTTATTAATATTTCTCTAATATTTACTCTAATTTCCAACTGTTCTGACAATTAATTCATTTGAATAGAATTTATACTGAAATTCATTATAGACTTCGCGTGAGTTTTATTTGAAATGTTTTGTTTGAAATTCAATTCAATTAACAAATTATAATTAAATATTTGTGTTCAAACATTACTCTCTTTGATGTCAATTGTTTTGAAAACAAATTTCTCATACCTTTTATTATAACAAATAATATTTATATTTTAGAATAAATGTTTGACTTCAATAAAATTGAGTAAACTTTGTTTGAAGTAAACCAATGGAAGACTTCAATCCAAACGATTATTATAACAGATTTGATAGTTTGATGTTTGCTGACGAAAACCAAACAGTTTATGATTTGGAGATTCACTTCCCTAATGTTTTTAGAAATATAGAGAATACTGTTCTGGGTTTTACTCTTGTCTTTCTATTTATATATGTTTTGGTATCGATTTTCTTATCGAAAGACTTCTTAATTTTTATAAAAACATTTTGGTTTAATTACGACCAAAATTTACAAATATTTGTCGATTTATTTAAACTGAAAAATCCGGTCATTCAAGTCGTCAACAAAAGACTCAGAGCAGAAATTGGACTCAAACTGTCGAACAACTCTTATTATCGTTATTTAGAAAAATTCAATGATGAACACAAACTTATATTAGAGAAGAGCAACGAAATGAACAAAAATCGATTTCGTCTGAAACTACTGAGACTTCAAAGAGACTTTTCAAAGACAATAGGCGTTCCCTTATATGACACAAAAGAATTGGATTTATTAGATAAGAAGTTTGAAAATATTGAAAAGTTGAAGAATTTGCCCAAAACTTGTATTATAGCCATCAATGAATTGGTTGACGACTCCAGACAACAGAGTGAGACAACAGAATTGACGCGTTTATTGAAACAAATGCCACAAATTAACAAAACAATTATAATAAGCGGCGAAACAGTCGATTGAATGGAAATAATAATAATTATAATAAATAACTAATAATTATAATAAATAACTAATAATTATCTATAAATAGAAAAGTTCTGAGATTTTTATCAAACTTTTTATTAAATTCAAATGAGTTTATAATTGAAAAAAGAGTTGAAAAACTTGAGTCATTTGATTAGTATATCTAAACTATTGAGTAATTAATTTGATTTGAATCATTTGATGAAAGGTTCATTACCTAAATATATGATAGATGTCAAAAGCGATATGTCTTTGGCTGACGGCATATCAAACGAAAACATTTGTGTGTAACTCATATCACGTCAATCACTGACTTAACATAAATACAAACGATTTTAATTGGTTTCTAATTTATTTTAAATTATAGTCTAATCAATGCAATGGCGAAAATGCCATTTAAAAGACCAATAATTTGGGAAAATTTAATCTTTAAATATTAGATTTATTTTAATTCCAATTTATTTGATGCTTAAGTTTAGGTTTTTATTCAGACAAAAACCAATAAAATGTAAAATTGCCTGAAATTAATGATTTATATGATTAAAGTACTCATTCATCACTTGTTTTGTCTGAGAATTGTTGTTCAGTTGGGCCCAGAACTGGTTAACATTGGACCGGCTAACGTACTGCCAGATACAGCATAGTTTGAGTAGGGAGAGGCCAAATTCGAGATTTGGTTGAAAAGGGATGGCCTGACCACAAAACCGGCCGCCGATCCTAAATGAGCTGGTGGCGGACCCCCGGCTCCATTTAGGCTACTATGGAAACCGAAAGGAGAGCCTCCCGGCAAACCAAAACCAAAAGCTGCTGGAAAGGGTCGGGCGGCCAGACGTAACTTTTCTAATTCTGCTTCTTTTAATCGCTTTTCTTTTGCTCTTCTGTTTTGAAACCATATTTTAACCTAATTTTCAAATAAAATGGGTATTTCTTAGAGGTTTGGATCAAAAGAGAGTTTATAAGAGCCTTACTTGTGTTTCGGTCAGATTCAAACTGCTTGAGAACTCAGCCCTCTCTGCAATGGAAAGGTATTGTTTTGTTCTAAACTTGCGTTCGAGTGCTAAAAGTTGTTGAGTAGTGAACGGTGTTCTCGGCTTTCGATTGCTTTTATGCTTACGAAGGGCGCACTTAACTGCAATTCGTGGCGGCTCTCCCGGCTCTATGGGATGACAAAGAAATCAATATTCCAATGAAATAACAATTAATTGAATATAAACGCTATTTAATCATAGGACTGATCGCTGGACCAGAATATAAATATTTGCAATTCATGTCTGCAATACATTAGATATTTTATGAGCGACTAATTCAGAAAATTCACTCCAAAGTCACTTCTTTTGGTGAAGTGTTTGCTTTTGTTTCGGAAACGCAAACATAAAAACAGTGAACGCAATGACATGCAAACCAATAATCATAAAAAGACAATTTCCACACATTTATTGGACTTTTATTGCTTTATTTTATTTGAATTATTTGCCAGTATTTGCCTTTCGATAACTTTCAAATCGCATCAATCGATCGTTAATATAATTACTCCAACAATAATGAGCTTATATTTTGTTTTCTATTAAATATTTTCTGATTGAGTTTATATATCGACAGTCAGTAGAGATTTAAACAATTAAGTCATTAACTCATTTAAGTAATTAATGTATTGACAGACTATTCACAGCTACCGATTCACAAAATGCACAGAAATTGTTTTGGGAATAATTACTCCCACAACGATTGCCCTCAAATTCATTCATAGGATTAATTTCATTCATCCAATGCTTTCCATTTCGACCAAAAGGTATTCGCAAAGATTTAAAATTAGAACCTTAAGGGCAGTTAAGGACAGTTGAGGCACATCTACCAAAAGTGCCGAAATGCTAATTTTCGTTGTTTAGCACTAAATTATGCTTTTGATTATTTTGAGTACAATTTATGCTCTTTAAGACATTTTTCACTATTTTTTGTTTAATATATCTTTTTTTATCGATAAAAACGATTAAAAGTTTTGAAAAATCACTCAAAAATCGTTTTACGAGTTTTATCTCTAAAACTAATCATTTGAAAGATTTCAAGAATTTTATGCAAAATATTTAAATTCTTTGACTTTTTAGTCAAAGAATTTAAATAATCCAAAAACAAGTAAAGGTAATAATTTTAATAACAAGGTAATTTACCTGATTCTTTGCAGTTGTGGAATAAAAATGGACGACTAGAACCAGTTGGATGATGGTGTTCACCGATAACCATTCCCGACGTTGCGGCCCATGGATACCAAGGGGTTTGTTTTCGACTTAAGTGATGACCAATAACTGACGGTATTAATGAAGGGGAGACTATAGTCGGTGGCGGACGTGATGTTAATACAGATCCTGAAATCAAGACATTGACGTTTGAGAAACTGTATATCACTTCGTTTTAATGAATTTTAACCAAACATTGAAACGGATTAAAGAAAAAAGTGATGGAAATATGAATATAAAAAATATGAACCGATGGTATCGTTTTGGTCCTGTTTTGAGTACTTTGTAGGTGAGTCTTGTCCATCACGATGATCATGGTGATTTTGATGATGATTTTGGTGATTAAGTATACTTGTTATTGAAAACGGTATCGAAGGCTTATTGACGACACTTTCGTTTTTGAGTTCACTATTTGTCGAAACATAACTGGATTTTAGAGCCGAAGAACTTTTGTCTTTATTTGCAACAAAATTATTATTATTATTAAGAGACGACACATATGATGGCATCGGAGAATTAGGTGCCGAATCCGTATAGTCCACTGTTAGGGGTGAGCTTCGGGGCGACAGTTCATCAGAATCTGATGACATTATAATTGCCATCTCTTAAGTCTTTTTACTCTCAAGAATACAACACTTAAACTAATATACACTTCAGACAAGTTTTGCCGCAAATTTTACTTTAAGTTTAAACCCAATCAATAGACGAAAGCGAAAAGTGAGTGAATTTCAGATATTTGTGACAAACTTTGGTTAAATGCAATAGTCTTATGGCAAGTGAGGCATTCAAGTGGACGGGATCTGGAGAGCAGGCGCTCTCACAAACCATTGCCTTCTATTGGCTGCTATTATAATAGCGATGCTCTTATTGGCAACCATTCACTCAACTAATTCAAGAGAACATCCATTTGTTAGTTGAGTCCAATTTCAGACAAAATTCTCTTCACTTATTCCACACAAAATAAAGTCAATACTTCCACGAAATATGAGTTGATATAAGAGTAAACTTTCTCTAATCGACTTCTTTAGATACCTATTGTAATATTACCTTTACTTACAATTATATTCTATATTACATTCATTCAACTTTTCAAACAACAGATTCAGACAACTCTTAAAATTTTCCTTTAGTTAAAAAGATTTATATTTAATTATGTTTTAAATAATGTTTTAAATATGCCTTAACTATGCCTTAACTATACCTTGCTCAATTATATACGCTTAATTATATGAGTTACTCAATTGGTATAACAAATTTTTACGATTGAACTCCGATTTACGACTCAAAAACTATTTACGATTTGTTGTCTAAATATATGGTAATGGCCTCCAAACCAATTGTTTGGCCAAACATTTTCTTAACTTTCATCATATCTTTTATTATCGATGAAATGAGTGGAGAATAAAAACAATCACTAATTTGTCGGCAATAAATGCTCACAATTTTCCACTTTTCTATTATTTCCATTTAAACTAAACTTCTTTATCTCTAATTTATTTAATTGAGTTATTATTCAGAGAGTAGAACAACGACCAGACCAACAACCAAACCAACAGCCAAACCAACAACCAATTTGTTTGACTTTTATATTTGAGTTATAGATATATATATAATTAAAGAAATGAAAATCACTAAAAAAATTAGTTTAAATCAATTCCTAAATAATTGACTGAAAAATTAAAGTTTCAAAATATTAGAAACAAAGCCATTGATCCTCTATTTTCAATACCAAAAATAGAATATAAATGACCATGCAAATGGCAAATGGCAAATGGCAAATGCAAATGGCAATTTATTTTGGGAACCTCACTTCTCAGTGTTTAGACAAGTTGCAACTTTTGTGGCACAAGTCATTCGGATTAACCAGAACTCTGTGTTTATACAATTTTATTATAAATGAATTTCAGTCATAAGTTTGAGCCGAAGCGTAAAGACTGACACAATGTGTGGATTTTAACTGATTTTATTCTGTTCTTATCCTAATTTTTATTTAATTCAGATTATGTCAGACAATGGATGAGCTGAAGACAAGTGACACAAACGGAATGAGACCGACTGAGACCACCCAATAATACGAATTTTTAATAATATGTGATGTGATTTAAGTGAGACACGTGTGGATTGTCTGTGGATTCTGTGGATTACGAATATTTTTCAATATTCTATTCAACTAAAAGTACGGATTATAGATATGGAAAGATAAGGAAGGCTTTGGACGCGTGCTTTTCCGCAAAATCGATTGTTTCGGTGCTTTGGATCTGAGTTTCTATTGTTAATCAATCCATGAAACGGTCCTTCAATTCCTTTTGTTTTTGGATTCAAAAATCATTGGTTTTGAATCGAAACACTTTAGAGATATTCCTTCCCAACTCAACCGTCCAACCATTGGATATATACATAGCATATATGCTGTGCTTCCTCTCAAAAGGGAGAGATTTTCATCAAATTAACATCTGGTCCAAAGAATTCATGATTAATATATTTATTTAAGTTGTAATCTTTGGTTTCAAATTACATGACGACTAAAAAGTGTTCATAAATACATCACTTAAACATCAGTAAATCACTAATCATTAAAATTGTTTATTATGTAATTTATATGAAATAAAAGTTTACAAAATATATGAATCAAAAGCATTTGGTTTTGAATGAATGCCAAAACACATATAAATCGAAGTGAAAATCCAATCTTTCATATTGTGATGTCTTCTCTATTTTGCAATTTATATTAGTTTTTCATTCACTCAAAAAATGGTAAAAAAGAGCGAAAACTTTAACATCGCATTACATCTCCGGATGTATTTCGTTTGAATGTAATATTTTTCGTATGCATTATTCAAACTTCAAGAATAGACCAAATCGAGTATAACTAAAATATTCAATTTTTTTATATATAAATGTCTGTAATATATAATGTAAGCCTATGTGTCAAACAGTGATGTGCTTTCCTCTCTTGTTTGACAGCAACCAAACCAACATAACGTCACTGTTTGCACCTATCAAACCATTCAGTGATTGTGCCTAAACTTTATGTAATGTATGTAATGTTGAACCCAAAAACAAGAATAAATGATTATTATTAGGACTAAATTGCTCTCTCTCTCTCTCTCTCTCTCTCTCTCTCTCTCTCTCTCTCTCTCTCTCTCTCTCTCTCGCACTCTCGTTGCTTAACTGAGAGTCTGTCCCATCCTATTCCCAATTGAGGGACAAAATATTGAGAGTTGATGTCATGTGAAAAGTATATTCCGATAATAAGAACGTTTGTTTTGAAATCTCTTTAACACATACTGTGAATAGAAATCTGTTATGTTTTCTCTGTTCATAAAAGTCACACAAATATCAGCGAAGATTAGAAGCAATTTATCAATCGGTTTGTGACAGCAATTCGGGGTAACTTGTCTTTCATACCATTCATTAACAAATATTATTCTTGTGCTGAGAATATGCGAACATCGCTTAACAGCCTTTCATATTCTGCTCTATCTTTGGTTGTCTCATGTATTGCGTGCTTAACAAGTGATGTGATATCAATGCGATAGTGTTTTAAGTCTTCACAATTTGAGGACTGAGGCATCACTTTTTGCAATTACTAAGTCGTTAGTTTAAAATTAGATACTCTCTAACTATTGCGAGGCATTCACTGCATTACAACATCTCAAGAGTTGAGTACTTAATCATTAATAATATATTATTTTATCATTTTATAAGTTTTGACAATATTATCAAAACTCAAATGTTTATGAGTTTGTCTTCATTTTGGATGCCTCACAACAACTAAATCCTTGTTTAGGTTAAAGTGCTCTTTGATGACAGCACAGGTAGAACTGCATAGAAAACAATGTTTTGCTTAAACAGCATATGATTAATAGGAATTTCTCTCAAAAAAAGAGACGCAATGCGTGATTGAATGCAGGCTTAAAAAAGAGCCAAAAGAGAGGATAAAGAGGGGGTTATTTTTTAAAGAAAAAATGTCATTCAAATGTTTAAACGCCCGAACCCTACAATTTTGTTTCGGTTTATTCGGCGCCGAATATTTTTATTGCCTAAAATTTGGCCTCAATTTTGCTTTTTATTGTTAACTAACACATCACTAAATTTTCATAAGATTTCATTCTTGGCTAATGATAATGCAGTTTATATCCATTAGATATATATATATATATATAAATATCATTTAATGTTCATGGTCAAATATAAATATGTTTAAATATTTATTTAAATTTAATATTCATATTAGCATGCTAATTACCATTTATTATATTTTTTGTTTGGATGAAATATATTTAAAGAGTCCATGAATTTCCGCATTGAGTGACAAATTAATTAAAGACAAAAATTGTTGAATAAATATTGAAACAGAGTTTAGAGGCATTTCACTGAAATTATAAACGGTTTGCATGAAAATCGTATAATTACTTAATAAGTTTCGTTAAATATTTTAACGATTAGTTCAAAGATTATAAAATTTGAAATATAATCGCTTTAAGTATTTTATTTAAATGGATTTTTAATGATGTTTGACATCTCTCTTAAATAATTATTTAGGCATTAATTCTAACACATCGGGTAATTGAGTGAAGTTATGTCAAAAGTTATGGGCAAAGGGTTTGAAAACTAGAGCTCATGAGAAAATATTTGAGTTCGCAATCAATTATATTAGACTTATTTGAAAATAGGATTAAATAATTTAATGGATTTCTCTTCTCTTTTCAATTTTAAAATTCTTATCTTTTTTTAAAACCAATAAAACATACAGTTATTTACATAATGTAAGTGACACTAATGCTATTTCTCTTACCTTGCTCAATCAATAAAATTTGTCAAAAATTTAAAATAACTTAACACATAATTAGCATTTTTAAAGGTTTAAAACGAACTAGATCAGCAAGTTTCTTTTTATAATTATTTAAATACTTAGAAAAATAAGAAATCTTGGTAAATATTCACGTCAAAAGTGTTGATCTTGTTAAAATAAATTATTAAAAAATAATTTAAAATTATTTATTTTTTTTTATTGAAAATTTGTAGATCAAAATGAATGTGGACTCAGATTATTAATATTGTTTAAATGAACTAGTATAGTTTGAGGCATCTAAAAGTACTAGTTTCAAATTAAACAGTTTTCGATTAAATAATAAAATTAAATTAATTGTAAAAAAACAAAACATTTTTTGATGAAAGGGTTATTTTGGTAAAATATGACCTTGTTTAGTTATGATTAGCTGTTGCTATTTTGTTGAACAGATGAAGAACTCTATGAGTTTTATATGACTATTAAATGAAAAATTATTTTGAAGAACAATAACTTAATCAGAGAGTAATGAAGCGAAGATTGAATGAAAAAGTGATAAAATTGGTAACTATTGTTAATAAAACTCTTTAAAAGTCAATTCGTATAAATAATTGTCTAAAATGTGATTCAAGTAATGAGTTTTCTATTGTGGTTAAGGACTCGATTATTTGAAAGGACACCAAATAAAAGTCAGCAATCATTACATTCATTACGGAATCAGAGGCGGACTCTATTATTGTTGGCCAAACTGTTTGGTAATTCTTCACGGATGGGTTACCGAATTCATAATAGATTTTGTGGTAGTCTTTACCATCTGCTGGATGGGATAAAAGTGAAGTACATTCTTCCAGTGGACGCAATTCGATGCATTAGACCAATCATATCGGTCTTCAATTGAGTTCAAACGAATAGCATTACGTTTTTAAGGATATATTTCGTGTTTATGTATTCGTCTATTGTATTGAATGACGGCTTATAAATATGGTCTGATTGTCAATGGATTGTCAAAAGAATCCCAACTCAACTGAAACGACATATTCTTATTATAGTTAAATGAAAGCATTTAAAATTGCTTCAATAGAACCGGTGAACTACTGGTCCTTACTATGAGCCTCTCCACTAACTATCGAATAGTAGTTCAACTAAGAGTTACTGAATATCAAAACTATGGATAGTTTTGTGTGAGAGCCCCCCACTGATGAACTTCCGAACAGTTTTTCAAATCTACTAATCTATTGTATAAAAGAGCAATTGCTTCAACTTATAGACTGTCAAGAATTGAGAATTCATTCATATATGAAACACTTTTCATATTAGAGGCCAAACTCAGTATCAAAACCATTGAAACCAATAGAACTCCCGTTGAGTTAAGTTTAAAAAGTCGTACCAAAGCAACACATTTTTTTATTTGAAAGAGAGGCCTCATTTTGCAAAACTCATTGAAGTCATTGACAATGCTTTCAGTATCACTGCTTTACAGAGTGTGAACATGACTTAAACTTATGGCTATTCCGACTTATAACTAGCCATCGATAGTTGCAAAACACATATTCACACTCAAGTATAAGAGAAGTGCCCAAAAAGTGACTTAACTTTGATCTTCACAATTGTGTGTCAATAAAAACCATTAAAAGTAATCCAAAACTCGGGAACTCTTATCGTAATTTGATATAAGAGATGAAGCGTTAGTTTGGTTAACAATTAAACATTTGTAACCATTTTATAGAATAAGAGGTAAAATGAATGAGACTATTGTTAGATTTAAGTAGAGATTTGGTCAGAATGTTGTGAAACATCATATTCTGAGCTTACATTTACTTATCGTAAGCCTATTATTAGAAAATCTGTAAAAGAAATTTAAATCGATTTAACGTTTGGCCGGAAATAAGCGTTTGTTATATGTATTTATCGAATATAACAAAAAGTTAAGTTTAAATTGTACTCAATATTGAGTGCCTTTTAGGTTAACTGTGCTCTTCTACACTGTTCTGTGCTGTAAAAAGGCGACCAAAAACTTGTGTTCTCACTCGAGTCACTACAATGAGCCCAAAAGTTGGTCACACAATACACTTATGTCTATTGTGTTGATTTTGAACAACAAAACAGACTGTTTTCAAATCCATTTCAAAGAAATATGAAGCGTCTGAGAGAGTGAGGGACTGACTGGGACTGACTCCGACTGACTTCATCAAAAGAGCACTGTATCGAATTTCAGAGATAACTTACCTTGCTCACAGTAAAGGTGTTACAACTGCCGCAATCATTGCAATCGGGTGTGCATTGAGTGGCGAGTTGTGAGCTATCAATGATTTCACTTTGTGTTGTGCACTACATATAAAGGTAGAGTTAATGGTCATTGCATTGCATCAATTGTTGCTCAGCCCTATTCATAGTCAAACCTGAGTTATAGTGTGTTCAGTGAGTTTCAGTAGCCTTCGGTTGACTGTCGGGTCGGCCACTGTATCGTTCCCTACATTGCAATTACAGAGATTGTTGGTCTCCATTGATCCGATGAACTTCCCATCCCAGTCATGAGCACTACTATAAGCACATCCAAAAGGAGAGTCATAAGCCATAAGCACCGCAATTCAATTGACTTAGAATTGAATGACTAACTAAAGAATGATATTTTCTTTTTGTCCAAATCAATGATCGCATTCATTGGATCGATGTATGGATGAATGTATGGATGACTTTCATAAGTGGCACCGAAACGCCCATAACTTCACAAATAATATTCTCTACAATAATAATAGACTAAAACTTATGCAAACCTAATATAAAGTAATAAATTGCTCTCAAGATTTCGTTTCCCTTCGCATATGTCTGACAAACCCTAAAAACTATTTTCATTTAAAATAATGTTTGACTTAAATCCGAGCAATTTTCACATATTATTCATTTGAGGTTTTCATATAAACCCCACGAACTTTATTATTCTGTTTCCGATATGTTTTTTCTTTTGGGCCCTAAACTCAGTGTCAAAACAGAAATATAACGCTATAAATATTATACTCACATTCCATGAGTTAATATCAAAAATCCAATTAAAGGCTTATAAACTTTTTTTTAAAACTTTTCTTAAAATTTAAATATAAAAACTAATAACGAGTGAACCCATAAAATCAGAATTCAATTGAATTTAAGGTCGGAATTAAAATCTTTGCCTAAAAATATATTCAGTAATTAACAGATAATAAGAAAAAGATTTTGGAATTTGATTTCAATCCAGATTTGTCTCAATTGGGGTCTATTTGTCTGACATATCGTAAATATTATCTTTACTTTCAATCGATAGACTCTTAAGTAATAAAAGAAAATATTCTTATTTAGACTTTTTTTCTATCAATTAGTCATTATTTTAACCAAAAATTGATTTTTTCTTAGTTTTGGCATAATTTTAAAGTTTACTCTTTTTATAATTTATGTAATAATTATTTAATGATTTTTATAAAGATTAAATTTCTAAATGCGCTTGTTAAAATTATCTTTAAACCCTGAAATTTCAGCAGCGATTAATGTCAAACGTCTATTAAATTATTTAATTGAAATTTATTTAAAAATACTTTAAAAGTGTCGCACAATTTTAAACGTTTCTGAAATAATCAATTTTAAGCCGAAAATCACATTTTGTTCGTTAATCACATTCTTGACATTTATTGCTATTATATTAATGGATTGAAAATTGATTATATTATGAGTGATGTTTCGTATCAAATGAGTTATTGAATGGTTTTATTGAAAACTTTATAATTCAACTTAAATTATGAGCCAAAAATCTCTAAAAAAAGTTATCGAATGACCGCACAATCATTTGTTTATATCAAGAGTATCTTGCTTACATCTTGCTTACTTAAGCCCCTTGACTAAAGACCTGTCATCAATAATGTTATCAATGATTCCAAACCAAACACTTCTAATCAATAGAACCATTTCCAAGGTTTTTAAAAAATAGCGATTATTAGGTCAAATAAAAAGTGATATGATCAAGCTCAAATCATCAATTTCAATACCATTCTTCAAAGTTTCATTTATTAAACAATCATTTAAGTTCTAATGGAGCAAGATCATTATCTTGATTAATATTCCTTCAAACCATTTGAAAAAATCAATTAATATCTGTTCAGAAGAAAAAAATAATAACAATAAAATTGTTCTCAAAATTGAGAGAAAAATAAATTCTTAAATAAATAAATTCAGATTTGATTTATTAAATTAAATAGAAATATCTTGGTTATTATTATAACGGTCAAAACTGCTTTGATTACATAACAGCACCTTGTTGCAATCGTTTTAATTATGTAATTTAATTATCTTTAGAGTAGATAAAAGTTCATCTCTTATTTCTGATGAATTGAGTGAACATTCTTTAAATAAATAAGAATTTTATCAAAAAATTAGAGGAACTCAAAGATGTCCATAACTTATGGGCCATAAGGGAGGGAATAGACTCTTGATTCATTCTTGCAAAAAAAATCATAGTGTAGTTACTTTTCACTTGACTTCATCGAATACACTCAAATGCCGAAATACAATAAAAATTACTGTTTTGAAATTTAATTAACCATTAATTTAATAAAATTTTTAATTTAAGTATTAATTACTGTAAAATAATTAATAAATTACTTTAAAATGTTTTGAAATTCAGAAGTAAACCTCTAATAAAAATGGCGGCCATTTAACAATGAAAAACAGGAAAACAATTTGAACTCTTACACTGTGGTTTTTTTTGCTAGAATGAATCAGAGTTCAATATGAACGGGCGACCAAGAATAGACCAGGTTGTCTCATGTTGATAATTCGCGCTCAACTTTTCATTTATTATTTATGTG
>JAQFZL010000023.1:0-34174 GCA_034695685.1 Galumna lanceata
CACACACACACACACACACACACACACACACACACTCACACACACCTCTCTCTCTATCTCTCTCTTCGCTCTTCTTTTTAGAACATTTTGTTATATCGTTTGCAAACATAAATATTTTGCTCTTCAGTCGCGGGGAAATATCTAGACTTAAACAACGAGAATAGAATAGAGAGAGGA
Organism: Galumna lanceata; assembly: GCA_034695685.1. Lineage (NCBI taxonomy): Eukaryota > Metazoa > Arthropoda > Arachnida > Sarcoptiformes > Galumnidae > Galumna > Galumna lanceata. The sequence goes on from JAQFZL010000023.1 coordinate 178, forward strand.
TGTGTTGCAACTTATTTGGTCCAATCATTCAATATATGTCTCTCTAGTGTTGGTCTTCACACTTAATGTTATGCTTAGCTTAATATTCTGATCACCAGTAAAGTCGTGAATAACAAAAACTGTTAACAAATTTTTTTCATTCATTTGTAGGGCGTTTAGAGTAAGAAATGAATCGAAGCGAGTGTTTATCGTAAGCATCCGCCGCAGCCTCCCATACGTCCTAAACGTCTCAATTAAACGTTTCAGACATAACACACAAAACCAAAATCAAAATCAAAAGTCGTTTTTAAGTTTTCGAGTTTTTGCAGTCAAACCTTTCTTTTTATATTAAAGAATAATATATTATATATTCAAAAGTGAAAAATAATCAAAAATATTATAATATTAAAAATCGTTGATTACGTTATGGAAACACTTTGGATGTGATGATGAACTCATCGACAGTTGTCAATACAAATACAAATTCTGATATTTCGGTCAATAATACGGGTATTAAAGTGAGCCGAGACAGAGATGCAGTCAATCTGTATATACACGACGACCGACCGGACAGAGACGTCTCTCCCGACAACAGTTTCACTCATAGCGTTCGGTCGGCTTCTATCGATTCTATTGGATCGATGACACAACAGGGGGCACAACAGCCTTCCTGTTCGGGCATCGCTTCCAGCGATGACGCGCCAGCAAAGAAAAGGCGAAAGCAAAGCAATCCTGTCCGATATGGCCAAACCACACATCAGGCAAATATACTTCCGCTAGCGATAGATGAAGACGTCCCCGAAGAAGACGATGACGACGAAAGCCTAATCGCCGCTAGTCTTCAGGTGTCGTCTCAACTGCAGAGATCGGGAAGTTTTAGTTCGTCGGATGACGACAGCAATGATGAGATCGACGACGAGTCGGCTCTTGAATTACAGCGAAGAAAACTGTTAAGTGTTGCGAATGTAATGAATTTCCATAAATTCCAACTCTTGTGTCCGCACTGTAAGTGTCCGTTCACTAACGATGATGACCTCCGACGTCATATCGAAGAAGAACACGTGCAAAAGCTGTTGGAGCAGCAGCTGTTTCACCACCACCATCAACAACAGCTCAACCATAAGTCATCTTTACTGAACGGTCCCAACCAATTGAGAGCTTCTCTGAGCGATCTCTGCAAATACGATCAAAACCAACACAAATACAACAGCAGTGACTACCAGTCCAGTTCGAGCAGTAATGGCAGCAATAATAACAGTCCACTTCAGTCCCCTTTGGGTACAGAACGAAAGCCATTCGATGTGACACTACCTCATGGAACCATTGATTCAAATGTAAAAGAATTCGGCAGTAATTTCCTTCCATTCCAAATACCGCCAAATATGCCGCCATTAATACCAATGAGTCAGCCGTCAGGCACTTCAGGTCCGACCACTGGTGATTCTAAAACAAGTGGTCATTCATCCTCTCCCGGTGTCGCTCCCATGTCTTTGGCGATGTTTCCGAACCCAATGGCGCCATTTTTGTTTCCAATTCCAATGGGAGCCAACTCAGGCTCAAACGGAAGTGCAATGTCTGGGAATGTGTCCAACGGTGGCCAACAGGTCAGTTCTGGAGGCGTAAGGATTTTCAATCCTGAGGCCTATTGCGAACTGTGTAACAAAGAGTTTTGCAACAAATATTTTCTTAAGACTCACAAAGCAAACAAACACGGAATCTATTCTATGGACACATTAGTCGGTCCTCAGGGATATGGCACTCCTTTCTTCCCGTCTGGACTTAACAACAGTTCGGGCCCTCCGACAGCAGCGGCAGCGGCCGCAGCCCTACAAATGCAACATTTGCTTCAGTCAAGCGCTGGTCTGACGCCCACTTCTGAAGCACTGGTAGTGACGACACCCGTAGTGCGAACTAACGTTATTAATATGGAGTCTTATTGTGAAATCTGTCAAAAAGAGTTTTGCAACAAATATTTCCTTAAAAAACATAAACAGAAAATTCACGGCATTTCGGATCCCCTCAATCCTCACCAGTCGTCACAACAGTCCTCTTCAGCGTCACCGGGAAGTTGCAGTAATGAACCCCAAGCAAAGGCCCCATCGCCCAGTCCTCCACTGGTCAACACATCCCTATCACTGCCAATCACTTCAACCGCCATAAATATGACTCCAGTGTCGACCCGAGTCATCACAAGTTCTCCGATGTCGACAACAATCATTGATCGAACGAATCCAATGATGACAACAATGATGACAACACCACAAATGGTGAGCTCACAAAACAGTTCCCCAACAAATAGCTTTGTCTGTGAGATATGCAAACAAGAGTTCCCAAACATAATATCATTGCAAACGCATCGCTTTACTACTCATTACCCGTCAATGCATGCCATGACTCCGACGACTGTGTCGAGCGCTTCCGGCCCGCAATTGACATCTGCCGCGTCCGGCGAATCGCCAGTCAATCGCTCGGCTTTAGGTCCGATGTCTTCACAACTAGAGTCGTCTAACTTTGTCTTCACAGCAGAAAAGTTGCGCGAAATGGGAGTCATTAATGCGGACGCGTTTTGTGAGATTTGTTGCAAAGAATTCTGTAATAAATATTTCTTACGAACGCATAAAATCAATAAACACGGAATGAGTTTCGACTCAAACTCTTCCACAAAATCTCAAAGTGGAAGGAATTCCGGCGATAATAAGGGCGATGACAGTAATAATGATGATAACGATGACTCATTTTTGGAGCCAGGTCAAAGAGATCCAACCAGTTATATAAACGGATCGGAATTTTTCAACGCAATGTCTGGCCTTAATTCGGAACTTCAGTGTGAACTGTGTTCCCGACCCTTTGCCAGTCATTATTTGCTAAAAATGCATAAATTCTATTCACATAATATCCCTTATATTAAAGAAGAGGATATAAGAAAGTCAATGGCCTCGAGTCCCGGCGCTGGCAGTGAAATACCTAATGATAGCGCAGCCAAATCTGAGTCATCCGATGCCGGCCCAAACCCTGTCCAACAACAGAGTTTAGATACCGCTGGCAATGGGCCTAACTCTCAGTCGAGTGAAAATGAGTCCAATGGAGGCTTAGATACGAATAATACCGATCAGGCGTCTCAAGACTTACAAAAACTACAGTCAATGATTAAAGAGCTTAACTCTTCGTCATATTTAGAGAAAGCGTTGTGTCATTTATGTCGACAAGAATTCGAAAATAAGTACTTTTTAAGGGTTCATATGATGAACGACCATGGTGTTATTTCCACTGATGAATCAACTCCTATTGACTCAAATGCTTTTATGAGAAGCTTTTTAGACGCAAATAAGGGCTCTTTTCCACTCATTCAGAATAGTCTGAGTCTACAGTCCGGAGATTCCGAAGCATTTTGTGATATTTGTCACAAAGAGTTTTGCAGTAAATACTTCCTTAAAACTCATAAACAGAACATTCACGGCATATTCGAAGGCCCGCCGACACCCACTGAAAGCACACCACCCTTTTCCAGTCAAACATCTCCATTCCCACCACACAGAAAGTCAATCGATGAGGCGGTAAATCTGGCGCTTTCGCCCAACAGAAACAAACCTCAAATAAATTCCCAATCAATGCAAGCAATGCTGTCGGGAAAGCAACTGTCGTCGTCTTTGCCGCCCATCTCTCAAAGCGGACAAATGCTTAGCGCTGACGGAAAGCCGCGAAATATAACGGGTCGTAATTATTGCAATATTTGCAACAAAGAGTTGTGTAATAAATACTTCATGAAAACCCATATGCTTAAAATGCACGGAATCAATATAGATGAACATCCAGTCGAGGCTTCGGCCAACAGTACTATCGGTGGCGTCACGTGTGATATCTGTCAAAAAGAGTTGTGCAGCAAATACTTTCTAAAAGTACACAAACAGAACACTCACGGCATTTATGAAGAACCCCCGCAACAGAAAGAGCCCCGAAATATTGACTCTTCGGGTAACAACCCGTCCCTAAATAATATCGAACGGGACAGTCAAGCAGTTCATGGCATTGATCCAAACGACACAAATAACAGATATTTTAGTCATTACACAGAAGTCTGTCCTCTCTGTGAGCGAAGATTCAAAAGCATTAAATGGCTTAAGACTCATATGATTAACGATCACTCAGACATAGTTTCGATGAGACCCACAGACTTGTCAATCACTGGACCTAACGCTGACTTGAGTCGACTGTGCATTTTGTGTGGACAGACATTTGGAGATCGTGTGGCGCTTCACATCCATTTAGTTAAAGAGCATCGAACCACTGCTGAAGAATTGGGAATCAGTGCCAACATCTCAGGGAATTTGTCGATGAAATTGTCGATGACCTCTGCCACTGACCTCTCACTCAAATCAGAACAGATGCCAATCCCACCACAATTGCCGCAACACTTGTCCAGTCAGCAAAGCCTACAGCCATCGCGAGTAAACGGCACTACCTCTCCATCGTGTGGGGCAACTGTTGGAATGGTCTCAATGCAGAACACTTTGAACAACAGCCACAACACTCACACTCACAGCTCAACGAATGCCAATAATAGCAATCTAAACAAAATTATAAGCATTGCGTCCAACTGTTCCAATGCTAACACATTCAGCACTAGTGCTATCATTTTGACGTCAACGCCAACCACTGCTATCACAAGTATTGCTAATCCGTTGAACAGCACTAATAGTACGGACAGTAATAATACGATTAATACAAACACTATTAATATGACAACAATTACTAATAATTCAAACAAAAACTTAACTAACAATAACTCAAATATCGAAAGTAATAGCAATACAAATGTTGGCTCTAATCAATTGAAATCAAGTGTCATAACCTGTCCCACGATATCTAGTGTTCTGTCCTCTTCCACATCAAGTCTGGTCACAAACACTAATACGAGTCCTAATACGAGTACAGCGATAGTAAAAGAAGAGCGATCGCCCACAACCATACTTTCCAGTCCCTTATCCAATATAATAAGTAAAAGGAGCGGATGTGGAACCAGAATATATCAGTGTTCGTATTGCAATTACTCGACTCGATGGCTGTCCAATCTTTACGCACACGAGAAACGGCACACACGACTTAACACAGAAGCAGATAAGAAATTTGTGTGTCGAGTGTGTCATCGCGCCTATCGATACAACCATTCCCTTCAACGACATCTTCTTAACCATAGGTCCGGTGGTCTCAATGGCAGAGATGTCAACGCTATCGCACTTTTGAGTTCCAATTCATCCAAAGGTCTGTTGTCTTCGAAAGGACTGAACTCTGAAAAAATAGCGGGCATTGACTCAAAGTTGTCGCGTCTATTTCCCGGCTCTTCGCACAGCGTTCTGCACAGAACTCTTGTGCGCCCAAATCGAGTAAAACGTTACCGATGCTCAAAATGCAACAAAAAGTTCAGAACACGTGACTTATGTCTGACACATATTCACATTTTTCATTCCGATAGTCGAAAGATGTGCTCTTCGGGCAAAACGATAGGCACCAAAATATGTCGCTGCGCTTATTGTGGGTTCTCTACTCGTAATTTTTCACTTCTTAAGATACATATCAATAAAAACCACAACAAACTGATGACAAGTCCCGCAACTGATCTCACATTTATGTCTAACAAAGAGTCTGAAATACCACTTAATTTAAGAAAATCTACTGAAACGGCAACAAATGAAGCGCTTTCGTTAGTCACCAACAAACCGACCTCTCCTTCAGGCAGTAGTGATAACGACAGTGTAAACGGTTGCCGACGGCGGGTTAGCGCTCATCTGACAGGAATCGGTTCAGGTGAAGCACCACAACTTCCAATGACATACGCAATGCCACAGAGCCCGCCAACTGCGGGTTCATTCATAATGCAACCATTCCTTATCACTCAACCCAGCACAGAGGGGCCGCTAACAAACGACACATTTGTGCCATCTCTGGTCTATCTTCCTGTCAGTCACAAAGTCTTACAACCCGTAAGAGTTGCGTTTCAGTTGACGCCCGCATAAAACCAATGCCGTCTCTGACGGTCAATGCCGTCAACTTTCGAGTCATTATCGATATCTTAGAAAGTTGTGGAACTGATCTAAACATATAGTGATATTAGAAATCAAAATAAGACATTCCGTTATATATAAACTAATTATTTATATATAACACGAATTGTGAAACAAATCCAAATCAAAACGACTTTTGCTGTCAATTGTGTTGAAGTGATTGCCATTTGATGTAAAAATCCGTATTTCAAGTAATTTCAAAAACATATTACTTAAGAGCTGTTCCGAAGCCATGATCTCTTCCATTGGTTTAGAAATCCTCTCCCAATCAAAACATAGTAATTGTGTTTAAAAATTATTTTAAATTTATTTGAGTCCTGACTTTTGATGTAAATCTTATATGAATTGATGTTTAATTTGGCGAAAAACCGGACAAAACGGAAGAAAGCCGTTCACATGTGTTTACATCACAACTGGAAAGTTATTTGTGGGCCAATCAATGGCATCGGTTGAGGTGTTGCTCATCCACTCAAGTCATCATTTCATCAAAAATATATGTCATATCATATTCTTTCAATTGTTTCGTCAATTAATAGCCATAACTGTTCCCACTTTTCATTAAAATCCTAACTCTGGTGCACACAAGTCATATCCCAACTGTCTGTCGGGTGGGATTCGCAGTGATTTTAGCGCTACAACTTATAAACCGGTGCCTGACGTTTCCCACCGATGAGATGACGGACGGGTCGATTACAATATACGTGGGGTATGACTTCCAATACCGATTGACCAGAAAAATATCCACAAATTAAATACAAAACAAATGCATATTTCATTCGCCTCTTAATCGCCAATCGGTTGAAAGCCGTTACCAAAAGTCAAGTTATGAGACGTCTTAATGCCTGCCTCTGCTCTCAAAGCAAACCTCACGATTGGGTTTTCGTTCAAAACATTATTTAACTCTTTTGACAACAAATCCAAAAGTAATTCAAAATTACTTAAAGAAAAACATTTTTTTTAAAGAAAACTCGAAATTTATTATTAAATGAAAATCAAAACAAATCAAAATGAACTCAAACTCAAAGCAAATGAAGTTAAAAATATCCGAAATTTTTAACTTTCTTTTAGTGCAAAAACTGTGATGTCGTCGATTCAGTTGTTATAATTGCAAAATAGATATAAATTCAAAATTATTTTCAACAAATGCTATGAAAACCATATAATAATCTCAAAGACATTTATACGAAGAATAAACGAAAATCCGAAAAGTTTTTCATTCCCTTTAAGTGACAAAAACTCGTTATCTCTGCTCTCCTGACCTAAACATGAAGTTTGACTAACTTTTGGTTCATTTCTTTGCACTTTTGTTTTAATCGCTCCAATCCTTTACAATAAACGCCCAAAAACTCCCAACAAATCTATCTTTTCGACGCATTTTTGGTTCGTCAGTTCGGCCGACGCCTACCTTTCCTTCAACCAGAAAAGCAAAGACTTTATGGAAGTCTTTCATCAGACGACTGTCCAGACGCTTGAAAAGCGATCGATTGAATTAAAAGTGAATAATTGGTTGGAAAACAACGCGAAAAACATTTACGAAATCAGATAAGAATTGATTCAAATTTATTTTAAGAAATATTCGTCGAAAGGTAGGACTCGACTGAAATTTCAAACAATTTTATTATCGTTTAAAGTGTTTAAAACCGAAAACAAATTCATCCGAAAAGCAAAAGTGGCTTAAAATCTAATTTATTTTATTAATTTAAAAATTCTGGTCTAAAATGTGATGGGTATTCATCTCTTTAAAGGGATTGACTAAAATCAAAATTAGAATACATTTTATAGAAGTTGTTTTTAAATCCTTTTAAATGAGATTTTATTCATTACTTCAATAGAATAATACATTTATAAGTCTTATTGAAAGAAATTTATTATAAAATATTAATATTAATGATATTATTGATACAAATAATGTTTTTTGTGTTTGAATTTCAAAATCTTTTCATCGATGAGCCAAAATCAAACGATACCTTTTTATGGATGGCATCCTATGAGAGGCCATCCATATATCAAATGCACAATTCAATTGAATTAATTGAAACTAAACGGTCGTCCAATTAATTATTATGAATCGCTTAATCAAAACGAGTTTTTATTAATTGATGGGTTAATGATAAATATGGTAAATAGAGAACTCACTATTTTATTGTACTATAAAAAGCATTCTCTCACTTGTATTATATATTTGGGAAAATAAAAGGAGTATTTATTCCCACTTGAATTTGCGGAATGGGATCCGAGAGAATATATACACAGATATAATAATTTAATAGACAGAAGACGGCTATAAAGCCTATGAGAAGTACAGCGAAAACAGTATTCTATTATATATTGATGAACGGATTGTGTCCCCCCTTTCCCTTAGTCTTTATATTCTATACTTTTTTGGTTCTGTTTACCAGTTTTTGCTGTTTTCAGTGAAAGCCTGTAGTAGTTGCAGGTCTTTGCAATACTCAGGGCTAATATCTAACACTATTAGAGCGCATCAGTGCTGCTAATTCTCATCAATGGATTGGTCAGACCAATGTTGAGACCAATGTTGATACCAATGTTGAGACCAACGTTGAGGCCAATGCTCTGTTCAGTTCTATGACAGTCAGCTTAAGCTTTTAACTGAGAGCTCATAATCATTATAATGATTACCCAAAATTTTTTCAATAAAAGCTTACTTTTATATATTAATTGTAATTAAATGCCTCCGTTTATATGATTGGATACAAAAATACTCTTTTGCTCTAAAATGAAATCAATTGGCATTACTTATTGAAGACAACCGTATATTATATACCGCCCTATAATAACCAGAATTATTCATTGCATCCATTCATACCTCTATTATTTGCTTCTATTAATGTCACAAATTTCCGAATAGAGATGACAACAAAAGAGACTATCATTGGCTGAAATGCCATCAAACAAACCATTCCATACATTTCTAATAAGAGTTAAATAAGGGTCGCCTCTCAACAACAATTTTACCCCTTTTCTCACTTCCATTAGTCTAAGCATTGAAATCAGAAAAGAGTTTTTCTAATGATTAGTTCACTTTTGGTTCGACCTTAAGGTTAGGTGTAATGAGAGAAAGCTATAATCGAAAGAAATGTCATCCGATCTGTTGTAGTCTTTGGTTGAAAATAGCTTTTTTGTCGTTTATTAGTCAATGCTTTGATTCCAGTCTTCTCTGTCTTTATATGTGGGGTATTCCTATGTAAGGCTCAAATCAGAACCATTTAGACATTTAGAGGCAATTATTTAGTGAAAGACAAGTCAGTCATGTATACTATGTATGCAATAATGTATTTCATTGATTTTCAACTCGAAGCCAACCATCACATCATTGAATGTCGTTTGGCTCGAGTGAGTCGACTGAGTGCCCAAATCTGTATATCAATCTGTTTATTCATTGATTACTTGTCTGCAACTTTGAATACAATGTATATATTTGTGGTCATCCCTCTAATCATTCCCTAATCTTTGCAGATGTCTTAATATTAATCCTAAATTGTCTTTCAATTGTAGACAACTCTTAACTCAAAGCTTTACTTAATTTTTCATTTCTATCATTATTTTCAAAACTTGGGATCATTTGACGAACAATTTTTTTTAAAGTCATTTTTTGCCGATATTTTGAATGTCATTCGTCCTAAACCTGCGGTAATTCTAAAAAGCCTTAAAACGAGGCGACGATGTATTGGCTTTTGTTATTCAAAATAACTGACATCTAATTTGCATTTCTCTTTCGACATTCGTTTCCCTCTCCCTATCTCTCAATCAAATATTCTGTAGAAACAGCGAAAAGGCCTGCTTTACAGCACCTAAAACTAGTCTAAATTGTATAAAAACCAGAGAGTGTGAGCTCTAATCCACTCATTATATCATTGAATAGATTTGAAACTAGTGTTGACTCACTTTAAAATAGTCTAAAACTAACCATTTTAACCATTTTCAACACATTTTAGTCTAAACTTAACATTATTTGCTATTTATTTATTCATTGACTAAATGTTTCATTTCTTGTGTTTCTTATGTGAGAACTCAAAACTTGTTTTTGTTTTTTTAACTCAACTTTTTTTTTTACTTTAAAAAGCAAACACTACAGAACTTATCCCCAGTTTATCATTTGAGGCTTATTTCTAATAACTGTATTCCAATGACATTCTCTATAATAATAATAATAATATGAGTTTGGGTCCCGTTTTTCATTTTATTATTAGTTTTCAATAATATACTAACTTTGTATTCGATCCGATTGTTCTCTCACTGCTCTCACATCGTATTCATGTACTACACTGTAGTATCTGCTATACTCTCTCTCCAATGTGTAAAACTTTGTTGTATCGGAAGATTTATTTAAAATTTGGATTTTCAGGGGAATAATAATAAAATAAAACAGAGAATGAGTCACTTTAAAAGTTTTAGCAATTTTATGACCCAAAGCCACACTCAAAGCCATTGACGGACATTACGGGCGAATGTTTTCTGTTCCCATCATATTTAAAACGAGAAAATCTGTCAAAAGTAGAGCTAATGTCCTAACAATAAGTGAAAAATACTGTTATTTAAGTGAATTGAAAATAAAACTTAAATGAAATTAAGGAAATGTGTCGGAAAAAAACAGAAATAGTATTCTTTTGCATAATTACTTTCGATGAAAAAATACATATTTTAGTGGAAATAAAATTTAAAACAATTTCTATTTTAATACAAAAATGACATTAATTTACATATTTTTTCATTTATTTTTTCTCATTTAAATTATTAAAAACTATTTGAATTAATGTCAGGGCTTTTGGGAATTTTTATGAATTCCTTATTTTCTCTCTACTTAATTATTTGGTCGCAGAATATTATATTCTGTGCTTATAGTGTCTATGAGTCAACACAATAATATTCATTTTGTTTGATGTTCTTTATATTAGGGAAAATTGAATATTTAATTTAAAAATTGTCGCTTAAATTTACATGAAAATAATTATCCCAAAAACAATTGGATTTTTGAAAAAGAGTCAGAACTATAAGACTTAAGTCGTACCTCACTTTAATGATCCCAACTCTGGATAATTCAATGGCTTAATAGAGATTTACTTTAGACTTCATTTTAGATAAATACCTAACATAAGGTCCAAATAAAGACTTAAATTAATTAAAAGTTTTTAAAATTCATTAAAAATAAAAACCAAAAGCTGTTGAGGGATATAGAGGTAAACTATACAAAAGTATGTAATAGAAGGCAAGTCCTCCCTCTTTCTTCTCTCTTTTGATTCTAATGAAAACTAAAGTTAGAGTTAATGTTAAGGCTTTTAGAGTTGACTCAAACGCTAACTCTTATAGAAATTTTTATGGGATCACAAAAGAAATGTTTTTGACGAGATTTAGGCGTTTATATTAAATTGATTGCGAGCCGACACTAGTCCTGAGCCCAGACATAGTGAGAGCCAGTGTTAGGTTTGTGTTATTGTGAAGTTCGTCACATCTAAATAGTAGTCATTAAGAGCCAAAACAAGACTCACGGCTGACATTTAATGTTTAAATGTTTTTCTTGTTTGCAGACGAGTAGTGAACTACCATTTCATACGTACTGTCACTTTAGTTCCCTTTTATTTCAATCTAAACAGAGTTCAGTTCACAATCGGATAAATATTTCTAGAATTGAGGGGAACTCCAAAAATAGAGATTGAAATCAATTTTAATAAATATCTGTCTATAAGTTAAATGACGACAATTTTTGATGAAATTATTGCCGTCATTGCGATCTCCAAAATAGAGAGTCAGACAACAGGAGGAGATCACTGGCCCTCAGTTTAGATATACAGACAATTGTAGTGAAGATTCAATGGTGTTAACGCCAACGACAATAGCCATCGAACTCTTTTAGAGAGAATTATGTCCTTTTTGTCAAAAAAATTATTACCGAAATAATAGCCAAACGCTTGTCTGCTTTTAGAGAATATTTCCTCGTTATTCTCCGCCTCCCTGTGCAGTCATGTGCCGTCATGTGCCGGCTCATCTAATTCAGAATCGCGTTTTATTTCAAATCGCGTTATGTTATGCTAAGCTCTCAGCACAGGCATAAACTTAATGTTCGCTATTCTGTTGGCTCTAAATTGGGTCATAAATAATGTCCAGTCCATGACTTGCTATGTGGCAGAGAGTGTATGCTTTCCCCCAATTACTGTTCTTCTATTCTTCTGACATTAAAGATGAAAAACATGAAAATATCGATATATGAGTACTATTTTTTGCCTTTTGATAAACAGCCCAAAGCAGAGACCGAAGCATCTCCTCATCAATTCAAGCAATGCTTTGAATGCTTTTTCTCTACAAATAAATGTCTATTTGTTCTGAACGTTGGCCACCAAATACTCCAATACTCTATCACTATTACCAGTGCCAACACTCGCGCGACCGCTAACACTATCTCCACAACAACATATATATCCATCTCTGAAATGATTTAGTTATACTTTTTTTTTGGTAATTTATCCCCTCTTTAGTTGTGAACAAAAGCAAACTCTGAATATACTGTTGTTTTCCTGCTGTGATTTTTACTTGTTTTCGACGTTTCTCTATCTCTTACTTCTATCAAAAGAACTTAAATACTATTCAAACATTTCTAAACATTTTTCAGATAAATGTATGACCAGTGCCACACCCATTACACTGTCGGCCCTTTACAACTAATTTTGGGACAGAAAACGCAAACTTCACAAAAAATTATACACACATTAATAAAATATTTATTTTTGCCTTCATTTCATCAAAAATCCCATTTCGCAAAAAAATGAAAAAACGAAAAAATTCATTATTAAATAAAGGAAAGCCTATTTTGCATGTACCAAGGTTATTTACAAATTTAAGGAGAGTAGAGGACAGACCCACTGCACACCAACTGGTATTCAATCTTTATATGAGTTAAGATCCGAGAATTGATTGAAAATCAAGAAAAATGAATAAATTGTCTCTGAATTCAATTATTATTGAATATATCATATATTTGTTTCATTAAATCATTAAAAATAAGATTAAAATGTTTTTTTGAACGTATTTTTAATTATATTTTATTTACTTCTAGTCTTATATTTTGTTTGTGTTGTTATATAGAATGTCTTTTAGCCGTTAATTAGGTTTTTATTCTTATTTGGCGATCAGAGCCAAACTGAAATAAAATTGCAATTATAATCTAGCAACACTTAGCAGCCGAGTCATAAGGAATGTTGTTTTATTTTTCAATATTTAATTTAGTTTTTTCTTTGTCCAAATCATAAGTCATTTTTCATTAGGAAATCCATTCGATATTTTTTTAGTATTATTATTATTATTATAAATATTAATAAATTTAGTTATTTTAATACATTAATTCATTAATATTTTTGGTTCAAACAATTTACAGATTAATTCATTAAACATTTTATATGATATATTCAAAGTATTATAATTATTATAAGTTTGGATATAAACTGTTAATTATATGGCATTGAATCAATCGATAGCTATTAAATTGCAAAAATCGACGAAACAATTACTTTATATATTTTTCACTTCATTTGTAAATAATATCTTCAATTTAACTCTTATTTTACACTCGAAAGTCATTGATTTGATTTAAGTGACATTTGTTTCTCTTAAATAAAAACTTAGTTTTAAACTATTATTTATTATTTTTTCTAAAAAATTATTTAAAAGATTTTACTCTTATTTACTGATTATATTAATATTATATTCAATTTTTGTTATATAATGTCTGTGAATGGAATTTATTATAAGATTTGAATAAAATTTATTTAATTTTTATTTGGAATGAATTTATTTTTGTTTTTAATTTTTAATTTTACTTTTATTTAATGTTTTTTTTGAGCGAAATGTGAGTTATTATTATTACATTTGAAATAACTTTTTGACATTAATAGCGAAGTTTATGGCAAATGAAGTGATCGATCGAGTCTTATATCATTTTTGCTGAGCACAGCATACCATTGGTTTTGCAAAGCCTTTCATTCCCTTTCATTCCCCATTGATATAAGAAATATAAGTTGTATTAAAGTATAACTAATATAAGTTTAGTATTTCTCAAACATTTCTGAATAGTAGACATGAGCAGAGGCTCACACAGAGTACACAACAGAGAACAGAATATGATCACAACAGCGGTGAAAGTAAGGCCATACCGATATGACAGTAAAGCATGCATCGAAAGACACCGGTCAGATACTGGTCAGCTCTGCCATGAGTGGACGGCCATATGCCTGGACGGACACGAGATTTGCAAACGTTTGTAATAATGTCAAAGGAATGGGTCGAAAGCTGTCAAAATTTGCTCATTGTATCCATAGCAACATAAATGCATTTCTCGATTGAACAGTACTGACAACATGTCAGAAGAGTCAGACCACTGGTCAGACTTAATAATCAGAGCTTCAAACAAATGCAAAACTCTTTGCAATTCACTTGACTTGCATTTAGATTAAAGCCTTTTAGGTATAAATTATAATATATTTACAGACTTTTGGTTCGCATTCAAACTAATCGACAAACATAATAGTTGTCGAGAAGAAAATATGCAGTTCTTGTGTCCCACTCTCTCAACGTTGACGGCATTCCTAATAAATTAGTAATTGTTTGGGACATCTCTTTACTGACAAACATTATGTTTAACTCGTTTTCTGAAACTAAATTTGAATAAAAAGTTGTCTGATATTCATCTAATGATTTAATTAGTTTAACAGCATTTGAATAGCATTTAATCACTCGATTCCTACAAATTAGTTGTAAATGTTTTATGAAATCAAAACTAATAGTGAATGAAAGTGCGTGAGAGACAAGTCGTGGCATATCCTATGCTTTACAATTGTTAACAAAACTATTTATAGTATTGTTAACAAGAATTATGGTTACATTCAAACTATAGTATCATTTAATCCTCACTTTCAGAATATTCAATAAATTCGACAAAAATAACACAAAATTAGAGATAACTTAAATCAAACAAAAAATATATAAAAATTTGAGCGCATATTCAAAGTGAGGCAAAGAAAGAGCTCATGACTTCTTATGAGGAATTGATCGGCCAGTTGTCAATCTGGTCAACACACAGCCATTCAACATAAAAAATGTAAGGATTTGTTAGTGAAATAAGACAGCTCTGACTTAGTCCTGAGTTTATTGACATTTTGTAAACCATAGACTGCCTCAACATTTCATTGATTACTTTATACACAAAACTCTCTTTCCTTTCGATTCTTTTTCTCTTTAATCGCAACAAAATCTTATTCTATTTTTTGAGTCCATTTTCTCTATTTTTCTTCACTTTTGCTCTTTTTTTTAATTATCTTTCGTTTTTGTTATCCAATCGAATTACGAGCGGAGAGAGAGGGGGAGGAAGAGTGAGTGAGAGAGGGAGAGAGAGAGAGGGAGAGAGAGAGCTGTTTAGTTCGATATTATTCTTGGAATTGAGTCTGAATTAAATCAATAGGTTTTGTGTTCATTACATTAACGCAAACATTAATTTGGGCCCAAATTTTAATCATTTCATTTGAAGTCAGTTTACGAAAGAATTTCTGTCAAAAGTGAAGCAAACCTTTTCGGACCTCATTTTTATATATAATATTAACGAATATATGAACGGAATGTTTGGAAAAGTGATTCACATTTCAAACAAAATTAAATTTTAAGAATTTTTCAAATCGAGTCTAAAATATTGGCTTTTGGTAAAGCCTTGAGAGATGAGAAGCATTGATCAGCAGTGGATGTGTTGATCAATGCTCTGACCATACGTTGAATACGTTATCAGTAGTTTGTCACTCAACGATCAGTTTGGGTGTTAAGGCAGTGGTGCTATCATTGGTATCTTAGCACTACTTGTAAGTGAATAAGTATTGAATGCATTTATATTTATTTGTAATGTATTTCTAAGTGCATTAAACAGTCGCTAATTCATTGGACAGTATTGCGGTGCAGAGATCACTCCTAACAGTCCTAACTTCTAATTCAAGTTTAGTCCATTTGCTTCATTGGATTGGCTTCACATTAATGAAAGCTCCATTAAACCCTTTCATGCCTCTTATGGATGCTTCCATTGCCCACTAGTGCTCTACCAGTTCTCTCGATTCCCCGAATTGGGACTCTATTGTGAAAGTATATACAATTCAAAGATTAAACATTAGTTATGATTATTATTATTATTGTTTGAGTTGTATCTAAATCTCAGTCATAGGTTAGTGTAGAATATGTTATGATTATGAGTGAAATGATGGAAACATCTACCAAATGGTCAAAACGAATGCATGACATATAAGGCATATACACAGCACTACTTATTGCCACTAATATTCTTTTGGGCACAACGGAAATGGTTATGCGAGTGGACGGGCCTATTGGCTAATGTGCTAATAGCTATTTTCCTTAAGCAAAACAAAAGGCCGCTCAGGATTGAGAGCCACAGAAATAGTCCAACATTTTATGGCTATAATTGAACTCATTTTCGCGATTTACGATTTAAGTCGTTAACTCTTTGCAGCCATAATATCATAATATCTTTAATTATTATCATTTATTTCACTTTAGTTTTCAGTTCTACAAACACTCAGATCTGATAGTCTTTCAAAGAAGAGTAAGAAATGCATAGAGAGGAACAGAGAGAGGAACAGAGAGAGGAAAAGTGAAAGAGAGAAATAGAGGAGAGATAGTTATCTTTTCACTCAACACTTTTATATTAAAGCAAATGTTTAATTCTAACTCTAATTAGTAATGAATTACAATTAACTGAGTATTTGAATCAAAATTCATTAATTCTATCAAATTATTCATTCATTCGTTCAATTGTCGTAATAATAGATTTTTGTCGACATTTAATCTGAATTCACAGTCAATTGTAGGCAAAGTGTGGCTCAGGTTTTGTGTGAGTTTAGTGTTTGTGTGTATGGTGTGTATGGTCTGCATTTATTACATAACTTTTTCTACGTGTTTGGCATTGCATTGCATTTACTCCACTATTTCTCCTGATTTTTACTACTGTTTGGGGAAAATGATCGAAATGAGCGATGAGGACAACATCAAAATCATTACTATTTACGCACATCACCAGCACATATACCCCTTCACTAAAACTTCGTGGGGTGTCTTATGAGGTCATGTCCTTTGAATGCATCTCAAACCAGTGTAACTCAATCTGTTTTTTGTCGGCAAATATATATCTATTGAGTGAAACGAATGAAATCTAATATTTTAGTCTTAGTTTAGTCCAACAAAAATACATTCTCTGATAAAAGACTTTTCGAAGCAATGATTTCAGTTATAATATTAATACTATTTATTCAATAGTCTATAGTCTAGTCTTAATCATTGATTCATTTATATATTGACTCACATTTTATTCACTTACAAACCATTCGAAGAATAACTAAAAATTTGATCTTAATTTCAATGTTAAGACAAAACATATCTGAGAAAACATTTTGATCACAACTTTTTGGTCGACTGTTTGGTCGACGCATTTATTTTTCTTATTCCATAATTTTGTTCGCATTTTATTAATATGTTTACTATTTGTAAAGACATAAGACATGTGTAACGACAATAAGTGCCACAAAAATCAGTCCAAAAGAGGGGACAGTAGTGAAGAAAAGTGGTGTTTGTCTTTACATCCATTAAGAGAACATTTTTTCTGAGTCCATACTTTTATACGTGAAATCATTTCTAACAATTTGATTGCATTTAGTTTTTCACGCGAACCCATTTGTTGGCCTTTCAGTCCTTCTGTCAAAATCACTTCAACTTAGGTTTGTTTGAAAAGAGTAGACTCGAGTCAAATAACCGAAATAGTCTAATAGTCCAATAGTTGAACCTTGGTTCTATTTTGGGCGGCCATTAATGACAGCTATTATAAAAACATCAATTTAACAGTCATTTGTTAAATTCGTATAAAATCAATACATATTCAAATGCCTTCAAACATATAAGTATAATATATTGACAATTATAAGTACCAAATTCAATGTTAATAATTAATATAAAAGTACCTATCTCATTTATCTCATTTATCACTTTTTGATTCATATTATTCGTTAGAAATAGATATTCTGTAAATGAATGGATTTCATTAAAAATTTGAGTAAAACATTGTCTGTTGATTACAATTATTACAATCGATGACAATATTTATTACCCATTTCTTAGTGGAAATGCATTTCTGAGTGAATGCATTTCTCATTTTGTCCCAAAATCGACAACAGTTGGCAAGTATTGAGTCCCTGGTGAATTTGTTGATAACCATTTACTGGCCATCAATTACTTGTAGCAATAACTAGCTTTTGTTATCCAATTCAGATCTTAAGCAAAATAGTTGGCCATTCGTTGCATATTAAACGAGAAAATATTGGTTTGCGTTAAGTATGAGCACTAGTATTGTCGTCATCCAAATCCTATTATCTGTTTGTTCACTACATCGCAAACATTTAATGTTTTGCAGATAACTTATGTCACAACACTTCTGTAGAGCCCTTTCAGGTGCTGTTGTCTTCATATAAGTTATGTCTGCATTCTTTCATTACTACTACTCTTCTAATTCTTCACTCATCCCAAGTGTCTAATCGTTAAACAAAAACTAAATTCAAAATAAACTTTCTATTAGTTTCTCATTTCATCTAAAATTCTTCAAAATTTTAATTCAAAGATGAGTTTAATAGTAATGAAATTTTAATTTTTTATTTTATTAAAAAATAAGTTAATATTTTAGTCAATGACCCGGGAATTAGAGGTTCAATTAAACGATATCTAACTCTGTCTAATGCTGTTTAACACTCGAGAATCTAATGAAACTTATCCTGAATAAAGTTTTAATTTGTTTGTCGAGTATTAGAATCATTCAATGTTTTCAATCTATTATTTTTGTATGAAAGCTGTAAAACGATTTGTTAACAGTAGGACTGAGTCAGTGCTAAAAGTGTTGAAACAACTTTCCGAGCGATGCATCCAATTAAATGTTGAGTCAAAAGCAAAACTTATGATGCATTTTGTGGGGCCATCACTGGTATCACTTCCAGCACTGGTATCGCTATCATTATAATGATGGACTCATTTTATTATATTTTTTTGTTCTCTCATTCAATGAGAATATAATTCTTAGAGACTATAGTATTGATTAAATGCCTTTTCATTTCAGTTGTGAACGCAGTCTTATAAGAGTCGGAATAAGTGTATATCCAATGTATAGCACGGGTAGTGTATAACGAGTGCCAACAAATGTATCGAACGTTGTGCACAATTTATTGTTTTCCGGTGAGCGCCTCTTTCCTACATAATGGCATTGATTTCAGCGCTCACTCATGTCTTGGTCTACAATACCAGTAACTGTTGATAACAATAATTTGAAGCTCATCTCATTTCATCTCATTTTCTGTTTTTTGTTCTTTTGCTGTTCTTCTCATTGTCTCTCATTCTTTCATTGGAGAACAGATCACAAGGAGTCCAGTCCTTCATTAGCAATCTATTGCCAGTAGTGCTGACCCCCAACTCTATGCTTCGATAGTTAATCTAAAACTCACACCAAAACTAAAGATGCCTTCACTCGAAGGCATATTCAGCTTTTGGTTATTTCTTATATATAAACTAAAGTATTATATATATGATAGCATATATATATACTCATAGATAGTCTCATACAAAGTATATATATATAGTATGCATCACTTTTTTGCTTCGATTCTTTTATTACGAGTTCTTATACATTCTATTCTTCTTCGGAAAGCATATCAGATGTGTTATAATCCCTCTCTTCAAAAGACAGTTTCTCCGATGTTTATGCGATACTCTCTTATTTGCACTGCCATAACACTCATAGACACCCTTTGCATGTGTCTAAGTATTACACTTCATATAATATTAGAGCAGACTATTCAGAAACAGTAATAGTAGGAAGAGCTCTGGCCGTCACAAACTGATGAGGACTCGTTGGTCCGTATGATATAAGACTAAAGACGCCAACATTCTTACGGTTGTTGCACCTCTTTAGCAGTAAAGACCTCTTATAAAGAACACATCTATGCATACATGCGTTGAGTGAATGCGGGCGCAAAAAAGTCGAATTAAAGATACGGTCAGACAATGTTAAAGTAGTGTTAAAAAAGTCAGTCCAACTCTACCTAAGAATTATTATGCCATTCGTTAACATTTTTTTGCCTCCTTATCATTGCTAAACAGAACTTAGTTATGGCCTCTCTTTTACTACTACTTAGTACTGACCACTACTGCTTCTATACTTCTATTCCTCTGTATTTAAAGTAGTTTTAGTTTCCCCTAAACTCAAGAATTAGTAGAGTATTGGCAATCAGTCCAATAATGAATGTATGCATACTTTATAAGAGCCTTTTCCTTCTATAATCCTATTGAGTGTATTTGTGCCCATTTCTGCCCATTTGGCCCTTTTTGCTCGACTTCTTCGTAATTCCAATTCTTTTTTCTTCGTTTTTTTCCATTGAAAGCATTTGTTTTATTGTATTTAAAAAATCGATAGAATTGAGTGAAACAACAAAAGAGAAAAACCGAAGAAATCGCAGACAATAATAGTGAGTAACAAACAGTGTTAGTCTTTACTGCCTTTCCTCCAGTTTTTCAGTCTTTCAGGATTTCAGTTGAGTTGAGTTCAGTTTCTCAGTTTTGCTTTGATTTCGCCCGAAATAACATTTCAGTGCAAAACACTCCTGTTTTGAGCTGAAAGTCAAGCAATGGTTGACAGAAAAGTGTAGTTTTGGAGTTGAATTGAAACATCGAAATCGGAGAACACATCAAAGCATTGATTTTCTCCACTTTTCTGATCGAAATTCATTTTTGTGTTTAAGGCTTATTCCAGAGTCGACTTCCATTTAGTCAATTGAATTTCTATGAACAGCACATCCATTCATTGTCTGTAATATAATATTATATTTCAGTGGACATTGACTGTCAGTGAAGCCGAAAAGGAAATTGTCTGACTCCAGACCAGCATATATTGGATGCCTAAAAAGTATTAGTGTTTGTCGTCCCCACAACAATGCGTCATAGGTTTGCCCTCAAAAATGGTCACAAGTGGACACTCATTATTATAACATTTCCAACAAAAATCCCTAAAATATTTCTTTTTTCATATGTTATGCCTTATGACTCGTCGGGTCATTGTTTCACTATTCAGTGCTAACCCCCTAACCCCCACCCACGCACTGTGCCTGTGGTTGAGTGCCGACAAGGCTTTTTAATATTCAGACACAACTCTGGCACACACTCTGCTTTATGTTTGGTTAATGTAAATTTTAGATGACCAGAGCTATAGACAAGAGCTATAGACCAGAGCCATCGACAAAACTCTGTTTTAATTCGGTCAGTATAGCAGTTCCAGTGGCCATATAAAAAAGGGCACAAATGACCCCCAGGGATCTGAGTCAGCGAGGGATACACTTATTGGTCACTTTACGCAAAGCACTGTTCACTAAAACTACTGAATCTGATCTCAACTCAACTGAATTGAGCGCTGAATCAAACTTTTTTGCTGTCATTCGTTTCGTTCTCTATTGAAGCGAACGGTCTCTATCTCTACCTTTTTAACTAAAACTCGAAACCAATACATTTGAGTGCGTGAGAGAGAGTGAGAGAGAGAGAGAGAGAGAGAGACTGAGAGTGAGAGTGGCATATCTCAGCATTTTTCAAAACAAGACTAAACTTGAGAGGGATATTGAAAATTATGGGAGAGTCTGGTCAGGGATATGGATAGCGATCAATGAATATAATAAATCGATAAGAGATTGGACACAACGAGCAGACGACTTGCATTAGCAAATATTGCATATAATTACTAAGTACTGCTGTCTAAATCTGCCGGTGTGTGTGTGTGTGTCTGTGTGTGTGTCTGTTATGTATGTCTGTACTCAAGTCCAGTTAGAAATATTCTTTGAGAGAATTGTCGGGAATTTATTATATAAATTATATAATTATTGTTAAATTATGGAAAATTAAATATTGTTCGTTAAACTGAGTAATCGATTCACTGCATGTTTGGGCCATAAATTATCGGACGCCACGTAATTCGCTGATTATTATTATGATTTGTGTGATTAATGTCATACAATACAATACCCCAATGGCTTATTGACAGCACTGGTATCAGAGGCATCGCTCTAATACTAGGACTAATCTAATTGACATTCACATTGAGTTCGTTCAAAATAATCCCCTCATTGGACGGCATAGACCACTGTTTTTATAAGTGTTTTTCATTACTTTAAACTCATTAAATGAAGTCTACGACAAAATATTCAAAAATATTACATTATATCTAATGATCTTTAGGTTAGTTCTTGAATATAAATTTATCTTTCATTAAGTGATCCATTGGTTCATTCATTTTTATAGATCCAAAAATACCTTTTGACACATTTAAGTCATTTTTATGAAAAAAAATTTCATGTTTTTATGACTTATCGATAAAAGTATCTGTTTTTTCAATAGTAGAAGAATGTGTTTTTTAGCCCAAACTTATATTAAAGTTGTGCTCAATTTTTCCAATAAATCTTTTGCTGTCGGTGTCAGTATTGGCAGTACAGCCAACAATGCCAGCAATGTCTGACTCTTTCTGCCAACATCTGCTTCTTTAGTTGTCTTCCCCTTTTGGAAGCGCTCAATAGACGACACCCAATGTTTAAACGAAAGACCACTACTTTAGATGAAATTCTAATATAAATTAAGATCTAGTGATGAGAATATAGAAGGAGAAGAGTAGTAGGACTGGTCATTGCTTTTGCTGAGAAGGGAGAGAACAGGAGGATATTCAGAGTTGAGATCCGATACGAAATTTATTCAATAATTCAACTATTCGTTCAATTGATTAAAGCAAACATTTTTGTCGTCTCATATTATCGAATCATTTATTTTATTTATTCGTTATATCCCATCGACGTCTCAACAAAATTAGTTTTCTTTATTATGATTTCAAACTTGTTTTTCTCTCTCCAAGTATTCAATACTTTCTCCAAACAGAGAAAAGTTAGTAATGTTTTCATTTTCATCCAAATGACAGATATTTGAGAATCTGTGACTAAAATCGTTAATTTCCTTTAAATTTGTTGAAAATCAATAAATAACTTTATATAGAATTTACTTTCTTCTCGTATTTATATTAATAACAAGTTATTGACGTCAATGCGTTTCCTCACAATTTATCGACTCATATAATAAGTTATTTTATATATAATTTTTGTTTCTTTTGATATATTTGTTGCAAAAGAGTGAAAGTGAGAGCATTGGTTGGAATATAATTATTGGAGTAAAGCTTTGAGTATCAAAATAATAATTAAATGTTTTTAAGTAATGGAAGTGAGAATAAAAGCCAAACAATATTTAATAACCGATCGATGAGTTGAAAGTCCTCTTCAATAAACTAATAGTAATATAATATTACTGATAATAATTACTAATATTATTACTAATATTTAAAAATTTCGAAATCGATTTATATTAGTCTTAATATTATATTAGTCTAATGTTTATGACTGATTAAAAGTATTGCCAACAATTAATTGATCCCTACATATGGTAAGTATGGGTTTAGATTAGAATTAGTGCCATAAAAATATCTGATTTCCCATAAAAGAGGAGAAGGGATGCGATCCGATAATCTCTATATGAGAGTCAACTCATGTAAATAAGGCATATATACTCGATTTGTTTTGGTTACCATTAAGAACCGGCATTCCCTTCAGCGCTCTTTTACCTAATAACTAGTTTGAGATAGTCGTCACCCAATCATACTTTAAGATTCACTTTAAGAAACTTAGTTTTATGTAATTGTTTTACTCTAATTTGGCTAAAACTAAATAAACCAAATGAAGTAACCAAAGTGTAAGGTTTTTTAATGATCAAATTCATTGGTGAGAATAAAGCAGAGGTTAAGATGAAAATAGGCTCCGCCTCACCCTTTACTGATGTCTCTTTAGGATTCAATTTCATTCATTCATTGATAAAAAAGTAAATAAATTTTTCGCTTCTTCTCTATTCAATTGCTTATACAAAGTGTTTGGTCTGTTTTTAATCCAATGTTGAGATCGATTCATGTGCTCTTTTGAGGAGTAGTTGTGATACTTTACTATTCCTACGGGTGATAACAATAAACGTGAATCGCTCTCATCATTGAGTCAAACATTATTCAAATGATCGCATTCTAGTCTTTATTGCATTTTTCTAGTCTTAGCATTCAATCAAAATACTGACCATTCAATCAAATTCTGTCTTATTATCGATTATTGAGTCATTCAATATTCAGTTCTATAAATTTAGGAGAATTTCTCAAACAATTAATTAATAAAATCAATAAAACACTAAATATAAATGAATACGACTTATGAAAAAAATCTTTAAATTTTGGTCTATTTTTGTTGAGAAAACATTCCGTTTTAACTATAATTTTGTTTAATTTTGAAATTTATTATTTTTAAGTTATTTTAAGGAATAATTTTTAGATTATTTGAAAAATAAAATTTCATGCTATCATGTCATTAGTTTTGTTTTTTCATAATTTTATGCACGAATTCAATATTTTCAATGTTTTATTTCATTTATTTGATTATTTTCTTAAAATTATAGGCTTTAATTTATAGCTTTTCAAAAATAGACAAAAATTTGATAATATCTTCGTTGAACAGAACTGATATCAGTTTTTATCAAATCTATAATTAGAGTCATATATGGAAAGGATAGACTCAAATGAATAAATTAATTTAATATTTATTTAAATAATGATTTGTTCGTTAACTCGAATCGGAAAAAATGTTAAACATTTTATTTTAATGACAAACGAATTAAAATAAAATTCAAGTCATGTATTAAGACTGACCTCAAACGGCGACTTAATTATAAAATCCACTCTCAATCGACTAATGATAATATTATAATAAAATACGAAAAAACGCCCAAAAATTTTTCTATACTTTAGTAGAATCACAAAAAGCTATTTATTTGAAACTAAAAAAATTAGTAAAAAGTAGAACTTTTACTACTATTATCGTCTCTTCTCTATAGACCCGGTCCTCAGCATTCCTGTCACACATAATGTGGAGTTAATACCAATAATAATAATTGATATGAAATTCATTCACATTACAAACACAAATCATGAAATTACCAAAATTACCACAAAATGAAATGAAAAAATAAATTCCCATTTCTCATACGAATGCGAGTTTATGTCAAAACTATTGGTGTATTTGCTTATGAGTTGCTTATTATTACTAAACTGTATTACAAAATTAATTTTCCTTTACCTCTAATCTTCTCTTTTTGAACGTCAATAATAATAATTAGATTTTATTATTATTATTGAATTCTCATTAATATATCTGTAAATCTATTAAATCAAATTATTATTGAAATTATTGTTTTTCATTGTAATCGACAAAACAATTGAAATATTTCTGTCAAACTTTGAAATTGTCATTGAATTGAAATCGCATTAATTGATAGTTTTTATTACATTTAAATTCATCTAAATTTTAGTTTTCATTTGACTTTTTTTTCTAAACAAATCTGAACGCATTTAAAACCTCTTTAATGCCATTCAATAAATATTTGATTTGTTGGACAGAAAAGCGATTTATCTTACAGTTTGTCAACAAATTCATTGGTTTTGAATGAGATGGAGAACTATAACAATTTTAATAATGTAAATAATTAACTGTACAGATGTTGGAGTATTTTTACAATAAAGATGACCTATCTCATTTCATAACCATTGAATTATCTTTTGTTTGGTTTTCACATTAATTGCATTCAATTGTTTTAATTTGACTTTAGGTTTCGACAAACAATTCTCTAATTAATGTTAAGTCAATTTTCAAAACAATAAATTGATAGCCGTTAACCAATTAATGCCAAGATTATTGTTATTCATTTAATTCTTTTTGAGATACAATTACTATAAGATTTGTTGCTTTGTTTGTTAAATATACTATTGGAGAGTGGCTTAATTGGAACCGGTATTAATGAAGTCCTTTCGACTTTACATTAATAGGGAATTCAATGATTGAAAACAACATTTTGTCGATAAATAAATTGTAAGAAAAAATCGATTTTTTCCAACAAATCAAAAAAAATCTTCAAATAGAAGGCGATTATGAGTTGAATACTGATTTCACTCTTGAAAATCCTTGTCATTCGGTTTATCACTTGAACTCTTTGAATGACTTAAAAGTTGATTCAAAGAGTGATTGTTTTCAGTTCAAACAAAATTCTGAAATTTGTATTCAATTATTTGGAAAAACCAAAAATGTAAGCAAAAAGTTATTGAAAGAAGCGATCATTTTTCAAATGATACCATAATTTATATACAATATTAAACTGAGTGCCGAAATTTGAAAAATGTTTGCTCTCTTTTTGACAACTTTTTGCGATAAAAACAATTTGATATTAATCTGTCAGAAAAACTAATGTAAAAACTGTTAAAATTGATGTATTTTTTGGTCGTCTGTTTAAAACTTAACGATTAATTTTTGTTGTTATTCGCAAAAAATCGGTTCACAATTGGAAGTGCAGTCAATAGCGAAGTACTGCATCAGTAAATCATGAAAATAAGAGAGCGTCTCATCTCTAGCGAGTAATGTAATGAATCAATTAATTAGTTGAAAGAGTGGAGCAAAGCATAGACTGAAGAGACTGTGCTCTCTGACTGTGTCTTACGCCTCTCTTAGTTTATATATATATACTTAAGGAGCTATTTTTTGTACAATATTAATGTAAACGAGAGGCGTAAGTATTGTGAGCAAGATTATTCTCTATGATACACAACCTCTTCATTTTGAAATTGATTCAATTGGAGAGTCGAGAATATATATACTCTGTTTGTGTTCTCAAAATTATATGATTTTCTTTTCTTTTTCTTTGAAAATATGTTAAAATCTTTGACATCAGTTTAACAAAACATAATCGCCTTTCAGTGAAACCGAATCCAAAGAATATGCACTTCTTATTAAAGTAACATAAATTGAAAACTTTTCATTTGAAGGTATTTGTGTGGCCGACACTATGGGTGATATTTACAATATTTTCAGGCCATACCTTTGCCTTAAAGAATACAATAAATCAATAGAAAAGTGAAATAATTTGCAGACAAAGAGAGCAAAAATGTTAATTTCCGTTCCGCTCATAAAATTGGTGCTCAACTGGTCTATCATTCAGTTTATAGTCTACTATAACTGTATTGGGAACTATTCTGAGCTGTTGACAGGTCTCCAAACGAAGGGCCCAATTATTGTACATAATAACACAAAAGGTGATTCTGTCAATAACTAATTTGAATGATGAGCTCAGTTGACCACCAATTGATCGTCTCTTATCTAACCCTCACAACTATTGACGACAATTTCGATTTCTAACAGCTTTTGTAGCAATTCTTAGAGGTTTTAAAGTAAACAACAGCCGAAACTTATTCTAAGTTTATATGATTTATATCTTATAATATAAATATATATTTAAATGGGAATAACTCGAAAATGCAGACAAAAACACATTAATTCTCATATAATGTATGTACACAAAAACGCTTCACAATTTGTGGGCCTTTTTATTATACTGTAAATAGTGTTATACCTCATCGTTGAGGCAACAGAAGTGCCAAAAAGGCCTATTTTTGTGAACGTCTTTACAATTTTAAGTATTGATTAATATTGATATGAAATAAAATAATTTTTAGTTGCATCAACCTTGTTCATTTCATTTCATTCCTATCAATAAATAATTATAATAACAAATTATTGCTTTTTCTTACCAATTGTTTGTTTGCTACGCTAGTAACAAAGTAACTAGCTAATTCAATTATTTTTATATTTCATCTTCTTTAAGAATATCAAGGTAAGTCAATTTGAATCACATATTAATCATTTATAAAGAAGTATGAAATTATTTCCCAACTTTTATGAAAACGTGAAAAATCAATAAAGTAAGTAATCAATGGTCAATGTGAATGACCTTGTACAAATATTGCACAAATACTTCATACATATTTGTCGAAAATATTCATTGAAATCATTATTTATTTTTGTATTTATTTAATAAAAATTTCAATTTAAAAGACATTTAATTTCTTTATAGTAAATGTTATTTAAAAAAAACTAATATTTTATTTTAGTTTTTCTATTATTTTGTTTTTAAAGAGAAATAGAAATCACAGAAGAATTTGAAGTCAAAAGGATTTCCGCAACGAATAAAAGGATCTCAGATTGCAATCAATATTTGGGTTCACTATTGGTTTCAAATTCTTGTTTGAATGGAAATCAAGTGATTGAGGAGTAGTTGGAAAAAAGATCGGTTTCTAGCGCTGAGTCATAACTGCATCACTTTGTTTATTGGTTTTAATCAAAAGAAAAAACTTCAGTTCAATCTTTTATTTGTTGTTTATTTCAATATTCGTTACAAATCCCTAAAATATCTATTTTTTCCAAATCGATCGCTTCATTGGACCGAATATTAATAAATTGAAAATATGCTGCAATTTGGGAGAGAGGAGAGAGGGGTGAGAGAGAGAGAGAGAGAGAGAGAGAGGGAGCAAGTTTTATCATAAACTGTGACAGATGTAAAGTACAGTCCAGTGCAGTTGAACAGCACATTCCTCTCAACACAATTACGGTTTTATGTATTTTTCTACGAACTCGAGAGTGTCTGAAAAGTTTGTGCCAACACTATTACCGGTTCTATCGAATCGGTGGATCCATTATTTTTATTATTATTTTTGCAATTCTCCCTCAACTGTTGTAAACCGAAAGAACCGATAAGTTCTGTTCGGGTGTTTATTTCGTAAATGCAGTCGTCAATAGTCCACCCCTTCAATCAATGGACCCTTTGGCCAACTTTTTTTGTGACGAACAATGAGTTTTGTTTATCAAAACTATGAACAAAGTTTGAATGCAATGCAAAACTTGGTCTGAACTCAATCCATAAATTCAAATAAATAAATACTTTGTGACGACTGATAATATATTTGGTTGTTTTGTAGCCAAATATATAGTAAATAGGATTTTGTTATTTATATCTAATGTCTGTTCTCTAAATTCGAAGCTTTTTTTATTGGATATAAGTTAGACAACAAATGTAAACAAGGATTTAATTTGACATTAAATACAATTGAATGCGAAAATAAGATTATGAATCAACTGAATAGAGTATTGACGCCGACTTCACTCACATGACTACAAACTTAATAAACCGCACAAATATTCTGAATTATCCCAAAAATATATAAAACTATAAATTGATTGAAAGCCTATTCTCTCTGTTTTATAATAAACACAAATAAAACAATTGATTAGTAAAAAGTGAATATTACCTGATTTTCGTTCTGATCTATCAATTGATTTGAATTTCAAAAATGAGTTTTTCATGAATTATTCATTTCGTTATGAATTGAATTCAATCGATACTTATTTGACTGATATTTTAGACATAAAATGACTTCATTTCAATTAATATTAAATACAATTAAATTAATTGATTTTTAAGGATTAATGAATGTTTGGTAGAAACTCATTAGTGTTGAATATCAATGAAAACAAAATATACTAACAATCAGTGATAAGAATTGAGTTAAACTCAGGTTTGGTTATAGTTTTATTGATCCAATTTGTTTTGAGTGATATATTTTTAGCATAACTAAACATATCTGATGCCATCATCTTATTTGGTAACATTTCGATTGACATCTTATTGTGTTTCTCTACGCCATTGTCCGACAGCACAGAATAAGCTAAAGCTATGATAGTCTTCTATTATATGAGTTGTATAACAGCGTTGAGTCTTGAGTTATAAGTAAATATTATATATTAAGTCCATATATGAAAAGATAGTCTTAATTCGTTTTTTCGTTTTCTCATCCCTTACTGTAGTGTAAGTATTGATCATTTTTAGAGAAAAACATCTTTCGTTGGAAGCAATGGCACCACTAGTCCATCCAATCCCGAACATAACTAGAGTAGAGGCATTGATGGACCTCCAGCACATCAATAATAACTGATCCGATCCATATGTCGTGTTTCTATCTGTGTTCTTCTCATATGTTTTATTCCCCCATCTCTTAACTGAGTCTTATGGCACTTCTGTCCCCTATATATTGACCAACTCTTGAGCTTCACTTTCCAATTACCTGATGGTTCCTAAAGGGATTTTCTTTCAATTCATTCCCCCAATGCTTTTCCCTTCGAAACCTTTTTATTGTTAATATGTGTGTCTTTATTCAGTGTAGACTCCATTTGCAACTCTATTCTAATATTTTGTTTTTATTTTGTTTATTATTCTCTTTTGTCTTATTCACGTCATCGACTATTAAACCGTTGCATCGACTCTTTGTTGATGACATAATCGCCTTTTGGATCAATGATCAAACTTTAGTCAAAAATTACGAATTTATTATTCATAACTCAAGTATTGGTTTAATTATGGAAATTATGGTTAGTATAAACTTGGTCTAATCAATTTCGAAATAATATTTAAATCTTAACTCAATTCAAGACTAAATTCAATTTGAGTTAAAATTTGTTCAAACAAACTGTATTTCAAGGTTTTCATAACTAAATCAACAAAAGAATGGATTCAGTCTTTGATTAAGTATTTTCTTGTTATAAAAAAAAGTTGAGATATTATGTTCTCAAATGAAAAGAGTATTGAAAGCGGAGACAAAACATTGATTTCATCATTTTTTCTTCGCTTATTTTATCGAAGAGAAAGTAAGCAAAACAACAATCAGAAGATTGGCTCATCTCAGAGACGATATATCTTTTATGAAAAGAAGAAGTTTTTGCAAATTTTCGTAGCAATTGTTGATTAGACCCTATATAGTGATGCACTCTTAAAACAAGTCTCAGTAGTCAGGGGTAACACCGACTTATCTAAAGATTGCATTATATAAGAAGTAATGATCACTGAATTCAGTATTTTTGTGTTTCACCTGTACTCAACTCTACTCATCTCTACTCAACTCTGTACTCAACACTGCAATAAAGAGATGGGTCTCACTTATTATTTATCCCATATATGACTCCAATGACTTCAATCAAAAATAAATTTATTTAATTAATATAATTGTCTACTTTATAACCACCAAAATGTTTACTATAAATAAATAATTGTTTGAAATGATTTCACCGCTTCTTATTTAAAGATGAAAATCAAATATAATATATAATAAGTTTTTTAGGTTTAGGTAGAAATTAGGCAAATTGTGAAGTGTAAGCAATCATTTTCCATATGTGATTAAACGACAAGTTTTTGTGCACAACTATCTGTCGATGAAGATTCAGAAGCAGTGGTTTGGGTTACTTTTGTTGCAGAAATGAGAGACTGAGTGACGAGAGACCGAAAAGAATGAGAAAAAATTCTTCCTTCCTTTGAGTCGTTGAAGTGATTATGTAAAGGGAAGAGTAATCGACGGCTGATGTCTGATGACTCGGATGCCTCTATGGCTCATATAATAAGCAATAGATCGCACAGACATCCATACAGCTATCGCTTGCTTTGCATTGCATTTCGATGATTATGATTAAAAGACTTGTCTTCTGATTACTCAATGTATTAACACTTACTGTTCACAACATATCGGACTTTGTGTTTACATGCATTCAATCAAATGCTTTTACTTAAACATTGTTTGCTTTGCCATCCAATCAATGAATATTTTGATATTTCAATCAAATTAATTACAGCCCAAACACTCTTCACATTCTCCTCACTTTTCATTTCGATGCCATTTATCGCCAATACTTATAAATATATAATTCACTTAATTTCAAATTAATTAAGTAATCACTTGTTTTTTACTCATTTTATAATTGGTTTTCAATTCTGAAAAATTTGTTTAATAACTCAATTGAAAATTGGATTTTCTTTCAATTTATTTGTTTATTCAAACAAATTGTTTATTCTAATGAATACTATTTATTATCCGAAAATAATGGAAAAACATTTGATTTTTAGCATAAAATTATATGAATGAGAAATAGTTATGAAAAATATTTGTTTTTATAAGGAATTAGGGGACTCACAAACGGAACTAATGGTTGGGCGACAACTGTCCACTACTCTTCCTTTTGATATATAGCGTGTGAAAAGTTGTATTGAAAATGACATGAAAATATAAAAAATGAAATTTCAAGACATTCATTATAATCGGATTCACTTTTTAACCAAAACATATATAAAGTTATTTATCATTTTTATCATTTGATTATAATCTAAATCATTAGATCTAAAAAATAATAATTTTTCTTTTTTTTTATGCTTTTAATACAACGTTACTGAAAAAATATCGTTTTTATTTGACCATGATTAATGTCATTTTAAACAACAAACCATTAATAATAAGAATTTTAATGTCATTTTGATTTTAATCATGGAATGCAAACAATAAATTTATTGTTGAATATTTGCCATGATAACTTTGATAAATTTCTCTTGAAAAGAGATATTTGTCTTTTCATCCATTTTTTATGCAATTAAATCCGATGGTATCGGAAACAGAGATCAGTTTATTGAATGCAAAGATAATCAAAGCTATTGAATATAGCGGTCATACACTCCGGAGCTGAGGAATAGGAGCTAAACATCATTTTGTAGTCAATATGTGAGTTGTAATGACATTCTTCTCTTTGAAGCAATACTCGAATGGAAGACTCGTTATAATAAATGAAAAACTGTGACCAGATATCCATACAATCCATAGACGATGAGCTCCTAAATGACAAATAATCGTTTGATGCGTTTACGCAATTCAAACGCCATATCGTTTGGTCGATCCCACAGTTCAATAGACTGCTTGGAAAGTGTTCGCCACCTCTTCTCAGTCTAAAGTCATACATCATCATTACATACGGGACATACAAATGCCATTATTGGTGAATACACTCAAATCCTCTTTCTTTTTAATAGTGTCCCACAGTTTCACCGCTGGTCACTCATTCAAAACACAATTTAAAGCCTCGAAAACCAAATAAATTTTGGTTATCAATCTTTTTCTCAAAACATTGAAATCAATAAATCAAAATTTGATTATCCCTTAAAACGGATTACAGCGTATGTTTGATATCATTTGATATGATATTTGTATTAGTTTTTCAATTGATGGGGAAATCTCTAAAAAACCGCAAAATAAAGTCATGACTGACAGAAAAAGATAGTTTAAAAGCGATTAATCACTTGTTTGTGACATAAATTAGTCGAAGCAATAGACCGTTAGAACACAATCCCTCAAAAATAGGTCTTCATATAATTTATATAATAAATTGTGAAGTCTCTAATAAAAGGATCCCTTTTGAAAACCACAAGTGTTTCCACTTTAAAGCTTTTATAGACTTTATTTCTATTTTTTATTTTTTTTTTCAAACACTTTTATATAAGGAATGAAAATCGTTTTGAAAACCATTTATTTTTTGACACTCAATAAAAGAACTTTTGTGGCGTAAATGTTGTGCAACGCTTTAAAGCATCATTTAATGTCAACATGACTTTTATTACATACTTTCCCGTTTCACTGCCTTTTATAACATTATATTTCCTAAAGAAAAAGATTTTAGAATTTGAGAGAAATTCAATTAAATTATTGTCAAACCAGAGAAAGAGCTCTTTTGCCGTAAGGCTTACTTGTATTGTAAAGAAGTCTCAAAGCGAGAGATCTCTTAAATATTTTCAAAACTATTGACTCTTTAACCACATTTGACTTCACAAAGTGTTCACTCTTTACACTCAATTCATTCTTTATTTATTCTTTAAATAAAAAGGAATTTATTAATAATTTAAATAAATTTTAAATAAATGATTGAATTTGTATCTTATTTTATTTTATTTTAAAATTAATTAATTTCTTATAATTAGTTTAATTTTAAAAAAGTATCAAAAAAAGAGCAATAATATAAAATGTTAGTTTTTATTTGTGTTTAACAATAAAATGACCAAATGTGACATAAATCAAGTTC
>JAQFZL010000024.1:0-34141 GCA_034695685.1 Galumna lanceata
ACGCATAAATTAGACAAATTGGATAAAAGTATTATTTGAAAAGTTTAACATTCAATATAAGAATAGAACATTTCAATAATTAAATGCTTTATAAAATATAATTTATTTCAAATATAGTGAAGTTTTCAGAATAATTCAATGATAAGTCAGAATTTTCTGAACTCTAGTATTAATTAACAAAATATCTCATCAGTGAATAAATATTTTCTATAAAATGGAGTATAACTTTTGTGAAATTAATTTAACAAATTAAAAATCCTTCAATTGAAAAATATGAATAATTATTTAAAATGTCTTACATTGATTTATGCAAATAGTAAAGATAAACTCCTTTATCAATTGCTTAATTTAATTGGGTTTTCTCAACTTTTCTCAGATTTTCCTGTAAAAATGTTTTCGGGTTCGGGCCGGTGCGGGTTTTTAGTTTCACTTTCGGGTTTGAAAATCGCTCTAATTCCTGGTCCTTAAATAGGTAAACCTCTAGTTTGTGAATACTTCATTATGAAAAATCCTCTATTACTTCAACTGATTTCTAGGACCCGATTCATCGATCATATGATTTAAGTCCCTCTATTATAGAAACCTCTCCATAACGTCAACTTAATCTTGAGTCCCGAGCAGTTGACGTACTAAAGGTTTATTTTATTTGGTTTTTAGGAATGGATTTGTATGGAATAAACATCTTTTGCCATTTCTTGAATATTATTGTTCCAATAATTGTATAAATTTACTTAAAAGTTACAATACCTTAAAAATATCATTAATTTTTTATTTAATTATGTAAATATAATCTTGTTAATTACTCTATATTTATGCTATACAATGTAAATTAGTAAGAAATAAATTTAACATGCACCTTTCAATTTGAATTAGAAGAATTATTTTAATAAAATATAAGTTTTGATTCCAATATCATCTTAAGTAGATTTTCTTTCCCTCTTCCGGAATCAGTGGCATTTCAAGTTCAAGATTATTTTATCAATTTAACAGATTAAATGTAAATTAATAAATGAAAAACTCTAGTTTTTCTAATAAATTAACTCTAATAATAAAACGCATTTAAGCTTGGGTTGCCAACTCTTTTTGAGAGAAAGGAGGACATCTACTGAATTTTGTATTGATTTTCGTATAGGAACTGTTTCAAATACTTCCAGTTCTGGAAGTGCAATTAAAGAGGATGATTTATTGATAAAGGCCATTTTTAATAAAAAAGCTTTTGATCAAATTTTTTATTTCTCTTTATTCTACGCTTTGTTATTTTTTTAGATTTTGTGACTTCTTTTAAATTTAATTAACAAAAAGTTTTTTTAGTATTATTTTTTAAAAAAATTAGTTAACACAAATCATCACTTTTTTCATATGATAATATAAACTCGTGATATCATTACTTATACTATTAAAATTTATCAATGAAGTAGAACTTGTGATCAAGTTAATGATATTTTTTTAATTTTACATATTGCGTGACTTTATATGAACGTCATTATGTAGATCTTAATGAAAATAAAATCCATTGACTAGTTATCACAAGTAGTGAACTTTTTTATATTCATTGGTAGCAGTTTTAACATCTGAGATGGCCAAAGGTTTTGGCTCTGGGGGTATTAGGGTAGGCCCTACCCGGTATATAAACATTATAAATGCATATATTATTGATTTTTATTTCAGATTTTGTTTGAAAACTAATGAATTGCATTCTTTTTATTTCATCGATTTTTCAAATTTTAAGCGTTAGTTATTTGTAGGGAATGGTATATCGACTATTTCGACTATTGCCTGGGCTAACTATTTTCAATTATAAGTTGAAAATGAGTTCGGATTACATACTGAGGGTCATTTCTCGAATTTTTATTTCGACTATAAACGACTATTTGAGAGGTTATAAACTATTTTAGGAGGTTTTGAACTACTTCATTTCAACATAGAAAAATGTAAAAAATTTCCTCAATTTGCAAAAAAATTTTTATCAAAGAGTAAAAATTATTAATTTTGATATCATTTGACGCCAAATGAGCACTGATTGTCCATCAGTGATGAACATTAGGAGGTTGTAAAGCCTTATATTATATAAGTTGTATACCTGAGCGGCGAAAAATTGTTTTATAAAAATGCAAAGAAACTGTTAGCCCCTCAAATTTTGGCAAAATTTAGGCTAAAATTTAAAATATTATGAATTTGACAAAAATCAGGTTTATCCCTAAATCTAGACATTATTCAGTGAAATAATTTAAATGAAAATTTGATTTTTACTTAATATGAAATTAGAAATAAGTGCATAATTTTAACTTCATTTTAAACCCATGGCCATCAGTACAAAATGAGATCTCATGTCTCAATTTATTTCTAAATATATGTTTTTATTTACAATTAATTATATAGAAATGAGTTATAAATGCATTTTAAGCAACAAATATATGATTTCAAACAGAAGAATCTCGAAAATTATATTGTAATCCAAACACAAATACAAAATCAAAAATTTATAGTCGACTATTTAACCGACTATTTGACAGTTTTTTATCGACTTTTATAGAGCCTATTGAAGGTGTGATAAACGACTATTTATCCATACTTTAATAATAAAATTAATATTTTAACAGTTAATGACATTCATTGAAAGAACGGCTCAAAATAAAGTTGGATTTTATTGTTGGAAATTTTACTTAATAGGAGAGTTTCAATGTTTCAAGGTATTATTGATAATATATAATATTCATTTTAATAAAAGTTTAATATAACTTATATTTTATAGTGGCTTATATTAATAGCGTGGATTTCAGTTAAACTAGATGCTTTGTCAAAATTACTAATAAAATAAAAAACTACAGTTGGGAATCAATAGCGTTAATAAGATAGGGTATCAAGATTTAGTTAACAGTATTGGTTACTTAACCTTACTAGTTCCTTATGATAATCAGTTTTTAAAACAATTTTATTCATCACATATTATAAATTTAGTTTAATAGAGATATTAAAATAAATGCAGGATTTTTGAGTAATTTTAACCGAATTAAATAAATTAATTTATGTTTAATCACATATTATTGAATGAATTTGTAAGATATAGTTTTAAACAGAATATTTGCCAGATTATTGATACTATTAATGGCTTAGAAGAGTTTTTCTGAATATTATTTGTTGCCAAATCTTAACTATGTCTTAATTATCTCTAATATTCATTTTCATCTCATATTTATCCAAATTTAATCAATAATTTGCAAATAATTTGGTAAAACGTGAATTTCAACTTCTGAAAAGAAAAAGACTGTAAAAGATTTAAACAAATTATATGAAAAAATAAAGAAATTTTATTTATTTAATACAATTGTTTCAGTATTTCTATTCTACGAATTTGTCGACAATTTTTATTATATTTTCTTCAATTTCTGTAAAAATTATTTCACAAAAACTATCGATTCCATCAGTTATTATGATTTCCTCCAAACCCTTCATACATTGATATCAAAATAATGGCAATAATTTTAAACAGAATTATATGAAATTAGTTATAAAAAAAGTAAAAAGTTATGAAAAACAAAAACGATGAGATATTTATGATAATTAACTATAAAATATGAGAAAATATTTAAAACAAACATTAGTTTGAATTATAAAAATAATTCTAAAAATAATTTTTTAAAATCTTTTGAATAAATTTATAATAATTTGTAATAAAAAATAGCATTTTTTAAACCAAATTTTTAGAGTATTTATAAGTTTTATCTAATCATAAAAACTTCTGAATAACTAAATATTATTTTTTAATTCGTAAATATTTTTCAAATTATCTGACACTAAAACATACTTTAACTGTTCTTGTTAATTAGCGTTAATTCGTATTAACTTCTGGATTAATTAAAAATTAACTTAAAATTGTTTTTATAAAAAATATTAATTGAAAAATAGTTTTATAACTAAAAATTGAATAAAAATAACTGTAATAACGAGAGGTTTAGTTTTGTTTTATATTCTCTCAGATTTGATATCATTTTTTTCAATATTTCTTTTGAAATAAGAGTCAATTAACACAACTTTGTCTTTAAACTGAGTCTTATGAGTCTTTGGAATGAATTGTTCGTACATTTCAACCAATTCTTGTATTTCACATTTGAGTCCCAAAATACTTTCCTCTTCAGTCATATTATATAAGACATTGGTTTCAATGGCAGACCAATAGTTTGCTGAAGAAGTCGACGGATTAGACATTTCGGGTTCTGAAGAAAAATCGTTATCTATTAGTGGAACCACTGATGTTGCCATCAAATCACTGTTTGGCGAACAACTGATATTTACGTCTTCGCAATGAACCGATTCTATAAAATAATTGAAAGTTTTAGTCATTTATTTAAAAAAAAATTCAATTCTTACCCGAAATGATTTCTTCAATTCTGAAAATGTGGGCAAAAGGTTTATCAATAGTTATCTCATTAACGGTTTGTTCAGTCATTACCACCGATTCTTCATAAGTGCAAACAGTTTCTCGAGTGTCTGGAATTGAGTTTAAATAATTTACTATATGTTCATCAAAATGTAAAATACTGTCACTACTTTCAACTGATTGGCAGTTATTTATTAGGCTTTCATTGATTTGTTTGGTTTCTGTCTTTCGTTTATTTTCAGATTTATTTTTATTTTGAGTTATATTTTTTATTTGAGTAACACTTCTTCGAGACTTTCGTTTTCTTTTGGGACTTCGTTTGTTGGCCAACAGATCCATATTATCGTCACTCATGTCATCCATTGAGTAATTTATTCGCGAAATATTTCTTTTGAGTCTTAAAGAAGTTTCTGCGTTTGTGTTAACCGTTTCATTAGAATTGATGACTGAATTGTTAGCCTTATTTTGCGATAAAATTTTATTATTAATGATTTCAATAGTATTTTCATAAGACTTATTGTTAGGCAATTGACTCAAGTATTTGACGAACACTTCCATTGCTTTCATAAATTTTTCATTTTCTTTAATTTGATTCAAATTAACAGAATTTTCCATTTGATTGATAACTCTCTTCACATCTCTAATGTCTGTCGGCTTTACAGTTATATTGAATACCTTTTCGGCATCGAATAAGAATAGCCACATATATTTGCCTTTATTAGTGTGAATGATCTTGGCAGGCCAATAGAGTCCTTGCATATCCGAGTCTTTCCCAACGAGGTCTTTCACTTTATCCAAACAAACAAATTTTGGTTTATGTGTGGGATTACAGGGAATACAAAACCAATTCTTATTCTGTTGTTTGAGTTCTTCATTCCTTTCCCTCTCATAGCAGTCAACACATGTCATGGAATCCAAAATTGAAAATAAATTGCATTTAATTTCTAAGATGTTATGACTCTCTTCAGTGTTTGGGTTTTCAAATGATGTTTGAGTGATGTGTAAGTTATGGAGGAATAAGAAGAAGTCGTCCTCAAACTCAGCGATGTTATGATAGCCATTGTTTTCAATCTTATCCCTCATTAGTGACAAATTCATTGGTTTAAACACATAATTGTATTCGTTTTTATCCAAATTATAATCAATTGTTTCCTTTTGAGTGAATTCTTCGATGGCTTTGAATAAGACTTCAATCAATGGACTGATTCTCTTTGGATCTTCTCTTCTGCTGTTTTCAATTCTATGACAGTAATGACATTCATATTCTTCTGTTTCTTTGAATTCTTTACAACACTTTCGGTGAAAAACTCGATGACATTTATGGCACTCAAGAAATTGTCGACTCTTTTTACTGATAATAACATCGCAATCAAAACAAAACCAGTCGTGAACTCCATTTATATCACTCTTCGGGAGAACTTTAAGTCTGTAATTAATACAAACAATTATATAAATAAATAAACAATTAATCCGTTAATACCTCTTATAAGGTCTTATGAGTCCAGTGTTGGCATCAGTTTGTAAACCAATGAATCCATAGTCGAGACACATATCAAAACAGTCTTCTGTCGCCACTTCTATACCATTGATATAACGATAGCAGTCATCACTAAATCGTTGTTCAACGCTATCGACAGCCAATTGTCTTAACTCCGAGTCTTCGGTCCGGAAATCATCGCCTTTTTTGTTGTTTAATTCAATCACTTCTA
This sequence comes from Galumna lanceata, assembly GCA_034695685.1. Classification (NCBI taxonomy): domain Eukaryota; kingdom Metazoa; phylum Arthropoda; class Arachnida; order Sarcoptiformes; family Galumnidae; genus Galumna; species Galumna lanceata. Next base: position 6,088 of record JAQFZL010000024.1, read on the forward strand.
AGAGTTGTGACACATCTGAAGGATTGTTTGCAATTATCTCATTCTCGAGCACTGATTCCCAATCACTCATTATCTCATCAATTGGTCAAAAGAATCTGATTTAAATAAATTCAGACATTAATTACTAAATAATTAGTGGATAATTTTATGTCACTTTTGAAGTTTGTTTGGTAGTGAAGCGGAGCGTCTCTACGGTTAAAACAACCGCAAATCAATCCGGGATTTACTCATATTTAACTCAAAACTTTTCAATTCAAAGAAAAATGACAACTGCTTTCAATGAGTGACAATTGAATTCTGACTTTATTTTACAAAAACTAAAAATACTTTCCATAGATTTAGAATTTCTTACACTTTTCACAACTCAGTTTCATAACTACTGTTAACTTTTTCAGTGAATCCACTCTTAGTCTCTGTTGTATGAGTTGTATCTGAGTTAAAAATTTCAATAATAATAAACAAAAGTTGAAAAAAAAGTTTAGAATACCATTCGTTATAAACAATTACTAATGATATCATATTCTCTCAAATAAAGTTCAGACTAAGAGTGAATTCACTCTTTAGTCGGCATTGAAAAAGTTAATAGAAATTCTTATATATTTATTAATCATGTGCTCTCACAACTACCAAGATATTAATAGGACTTTCCATAGACTTTCCATAGAATGTGTTTCAAAAGTTTCACTTAATTCAAAGAATAAACAAAAACATGCCTTTAATTAGAGAACCGTCCAATGATTGGCCGGTTTCTACAAGTGTGTTATCAAATGCAAGTGTCATAAATTCTTTGGGACTGAACTGTTATGGACGGAGAATTTATAACACTTGAATTTTTACCACAACTTACCATATGTACAATTCTTCTTAGCTGTTGGCAGCTGTTTCTCAAGCGATCCAATGCTAATGCTTTTTGAGGTTTCATTTAGTTATATCATTACTATACTAAATGCTGTTTTATTCAAAAACAAGTCAATAACTCATTTGCATGACTACACTCAGCTTCCGATCTCATAAACATAGGCTAAAACCTTACCCTATGCTGTCTTATTCTGTGCCAATATCTCAATCTTCGTCTATTTGTGTGGAGAGCTGTAAAGTTAACCTAAATTAATGCGTAAACTTCTTTCACCCAATACTACCCTTTCGGCCTTTTATGATCCCAAACACACAAAAATAGAGACATCACTTCCAACAAATTTCACATTTCTCTTAAACTTTAAGACAATTTTGACCGAAAATGATTTTATTGGGGGTACTATCGATTGGTTGCATCGAATGGCACAACATATGACAACATCACTATTTTCTCCTCAATATTGTAATTAACGATATATACATCGATATAATAGAAGAAATGGTATGACATATGCCATAGCGTTCACTCATAGCTGAGCTGAGAATATCATTTGAACATAAGTTTGAATTACAGCCCTCTATAAAATCATTTGAACCAAAATTCTTTCACAAAACTATAGTTCAAGATTTGCCAAAAAGAAGAATATTTGGGGGCAATAAAAGGCCTGAAGGCAATGGAAGGGCAGTTCAATTTGGAAACTATGTCCCAACTAAGAGATGTACCGCTCAATGGATAGGATTCCCACGAGTTTTGCTCTTCTCTGAGCTCTTCACCAGAAATCAGACTCTTTGAAGGCTAGCTTACAGTTTGAGTACTGGCTTAAGATATAGCTCTTCCATACTTTAGTACCGATTATTATTGCCGACAATTTTAGAAACTTTGGGACTCTAACAGAGAAGAGATAACTGACTTTCCAGTACTGGCGATGTCTGACTTATGGTTGTGTGCGTAGAGTTTAGTCAACACACGTTTTATGAGATAATTAAACTGATTCTGTCCTATAGGTTAAGCACCAAATGAACACTCCTTTGCTATAATAATAACAGCCTTTACTGAACTCGTCATACACTTCATAAACATTTGTTTTAAAATTTTTGTGGAAATGATTACTATTTTATTTGCACTAAAACTGAGTGAGAATTTCATCTAATAATTACTCATAAAATTTATACCAAAAGAATACAAAATTAAAGACATTTAACTCCAAAGAGATTTCAAAAATAGATTTCTTTTGCAATTCTTTTGATAAGAAATGCATTAAACAAAAGATGATTTTCTATACTTTAGATTACTTACAGAGATGTGCACTCATCGACTCTACTAATATGAAAACGATTACACAATTATTTAGTGTTTTATTCCTTTTATTATATATCTTTTATTCATTCATTTGAGTAAAATATTAATATCTGTTAAATATCTGCTTATATTTTTAGAGGTAAACCAACAAAAAGATGTCGATTGAGTTTTATTTTATGCTGACCTGTGCTCCCAATTTGACTATTTTTTACTACTTTAGATTGTAGTGATATTTTGATTGTATTCATCCTTTTGTATTCCGTTGGCATCGGTTAGAGATCTCTAGTCATCTCTGTTTTAGTTTATAATCTGAACTGTTGTGTAACTAAGACTTGAGTGAAGAATAATATCTAAAGACTAAAACTAATACTAATAGTAATAATAGTAATACTGGTTCTGTAGTTCAGACTCCAAAAGCAATGAGTTTTTGTGTTATTTTAGGCTATACTGAAAAAAGAGAAGTACTTCTCGTTTAAGTGAAAGTTACAAATTTGGTGCACAAGTGATACAGCATTCAAGTGGTCAGACTTGAAATGAAAGTTTCACAATAAGTGTTAGGCATCAGGTTCTCAGTGGATGCTAACAAACATACAGAGCACAGAATGAGTGTGCATTTGTCGAACTCGAGTCTCGTGTTTTTGTTTGCTTTCATCTCAATTGTCTTTATTGACAGAACTGTCGTCAGACCTGTTATAACAACTCGTAATGTAATCGACGGCAAAATTTAGCGACCGTTTCGATATCAGTCTTTACTCTTGATATCTAAGACCCCGTTATATGGCGTTCTCCTCATGTCATCGATTTTTCTATCGTCTGTTTGTTTGAAATATTTCTTCAATACTCTCGTCATAAAAATATTTATTTTAATCGATATTCACTTTTTTGATCGCAATTTAATAAATTCTTATATCGATTTTATGTTCACTTTTTTGAAAAATGGTTTTACAGATCAAATGATTGCTTTAAATGTGATCTCAAAGAGTCCACTATATTTGAGAGACACTTGAAGGGCTCACTCGTGAAGCTCACAGTTTTGTTAACACTTAAGGGTTGTATCAGTTCTGAAATAACTTATCAGAAGAGATAAGTTTGAGACTAAAATTGTCAGAATATTATTTCCTTTGACTTCCGTCCACTTTAACCACAGATTTCCTTCAGAACCTAAACTTCAGTTCTTAGAGTGAATGCAATAGAGTTGTGGCCACAACTTATTGATATGCCTTTTTATGGAGAACCAAAGTATTATAATTGTGATCAGAAGCTCTAAAAAGTGTTATTAAATTTTTTTTATTCAAGGATTGGGTCGGTTTGAGAGGAATGTTTGGAAAAACCACAGGATATTGAATTCCTATGAGTCGACTAATGCTTCAAAACTGAAGAATTGCTTTTTAAGAGTTAAGGAAAATAAAAAGTTTGGATACAATAAAAGTTTTAAATTTGTTTCACAGAAAACAGTTTTTCGACTTTTGTCTCCTCCAGGCTTTGAAACCAAAGGATTGACACCAGGAGTACAGCCATTCGGATGGCAATGGTTTATGATGTCTGGCACCAAACTTTTTCCAAGTTCAATCAGTGCTTTTTTAAAATTGGACATACTCTTATAGAGGCAAGTATTTTATGGTGGGTCCTTTTATTTCTATGTATTTATTTAAAGTGGAAGTAGCGATATATCGATTTAAGAGAAATAGCATGACTTAAGCACAGAATAAACATCATTAAGTCCTGAGTCCAAAGCGACTGAGTTTGTGGCTCTTCATACTAATTAGATGAAACACTTAAAACCGGGACTGACTCTAACTCTTTTTCTATTCATAATTTTCTTCTTTAATACCAATTAAAGTATAGGTTTTTATGATTAAAACGTGATTTTTTTGATAAACCGATTTTTATTGAAATCCCTTTTTATTTTCTAGTAATTATTTGGAGCTCTTGTTCTTAAGTTTTCCATTTTTTTTTTCTATCGAAAAGTTTTCTCATGAGTTGGTTATACTGTTTTGCCAATAAAATGTTAGCCACTCCTTATCTAAAACATAAATCACTCCATTAATTATGTTTATTATCTGAGATTTTATTCTTCAGCGAAACAGAGAAAAGGTTTTTATAAGTTTAAGCTTAAAAAATGTGCTCTGAATTCATTTTTATGTCAGACAATGAAAGTCAAGAATAAAACTCTGCTTTTGGACAATCGGTATTTGGTCGTTTGTGTCCCCACTGCTCGCCTGCGAGGAGTGTCTGTGTCGTCAATCAGATATATAGCAACTCTTGACAAAAGGCATTTGTTGCGACACAAGAAGATAGCCTTTGAAGTAACTGTTATTCAAATAATTGTACTACAAATCAAGTGAACGTTTTTAGGACTTCGAGAAAACTGACTTAAAAACTGACTAAAAAACGTAGACATAAAAAGTGTAGCCATAAAAAGATTAGACTCTTCTCTGAGTTTACATCAATTAAATAGGAAAAAAGTGCTATCATTAAAACGCTGAGAAACTGAAGAACTTCTTCGACATATAAATCAATTGGATTACAGAAAATGTTACCAACTTTTTAATTAGAGAAAAAAAATGAACAGCCATTTGACCAGGAATTCATGAGTTGTGTCTCAGCCACACATTAATCATCAAAATTTTATTTTTCTTATGTGAGGCTAACTTTGAATCAATCATTAAATGGTTTTCTCTTAAATAAATTGATTTCGTATTTGTTTTAATCTTTTTGTTTTACAATTAAACTGAAATTATTTTTACTTAATATTTAATGGAAGGAAATCTCATCGGAAAACACATAAAATACTTTTAGATGGATAATAATTGAACTTGGTTAAACCATAATTTGATTAAGAATGAAAAGTGATCTAGGCAAATCTTTGTCTTCAATATCGAGGTTTGATTTCTTTTGTCGGCCAATTCGTCAGTGAGTCGTCAGTTGGTTTGCGGTGACATTAGAATGACGTTAAGAGCCATTAGAGTAATGGAGAGTCGCTTCGGATCGCTGGACATATTAACAGAGGTCTGAAGCGACTGCTATTTTCTCCTCTTTTTGATTCTGACTAAAAGGCGGATAAAAGTGAGTCTCAACGGACACAACCAAAACTATAAGAGTAGAGAACAGAATAGTAGAGAACACAATCGACTTATTTAATCATCTCCTCTGTTGACCTCAAAACTCATTAGAATTACAGATATTTTTGATTCGATTTGGGAGTAATGTATACATTGGTTTTGGGAAACCAGCGGAAAGGGTAAAGACATTGGAATCCATTGCAAGAAAAAGAGCTTAAGAATAAATCAAGGGTTCGTCGTTTGTCAATATAAACCTCAAGTAAGTTATAAATGATTTTCAGCGAATATTGCACTGAATTAAAGCTTAAACACTATTGCTTTCAAATGAATGGTTCGGTACTGTTGTATGAAATAAAAGGTGAAAACAAGTCCTACATTACTGTTAACAGACTTCCCAAGCATTGAATCATACAATAGAGAAGTACTTCATTGAAATAAAAATAGAAGTGTTAGAGAAAAGAGTTTCAGTAATAGACAACTGTAGACAACTGCGGTTCCACTTCTGAATTATGAACTGACTTTTCCTGAGTTTTTGATATGCTTTTCACTCAACACTCGATCAACACTAACTCAGGACTGATTCACACCTTTCCTTCTCTCTCATTGGCATAACTTAATTCATTCATCTTTGGACAGACTCGCCAAAACTCTCTTTTTTATGACTGACCCAAAAGCAGTGGTGCGAAGAACCCATAGAAAGTCGCGACACTCTATTATATTATGCTTTTGCTATTGTCGTCATTCAATGTCTATTAACTTCTGAGTATATTCTTCGCGCTATGTATTTGTGGTCATACTATCCATAGAACAGTGAAGTCAGTATTTCTCTAATATACCGCACAGTTTATTAAGTATTGGCTAAAAGAGTATTTTAGCACAAAAGGTGAGCACTGATCCGTTTGGATAATCTTCTAAAACGGCTAACAATGAGTAAAACTGTGAAAAATACTTTTTCATTCACTTCACAGATGTGTTCAATACTTTACATGAATATAAAACTTATATTCTTATGCATCGAATCAAAGACCGGAGCGCTTAACAAAAAGTCAGACCATTTCCAGCGCTGTTTTGTCATCTCATTTAGCTTTGATCGTAACGTTTGAATGTCTTTCTCTGAATACTAAATATACGGCATTAGTGACAGTACTTCGACACTGAATTGTTTGCATAAGAAGTGACCCGAATATTGACTTATAATACGATAGCAGTCAGGCTTAAAGTCAGGTTTTTATCAATTGATAATAGCTTTACATAATTTACATGATTTTATGTATGATTTTTCTCAGATTTTTAACATTTACTGATGTTTTCTTATTTTTCAATAAATTTACAGAATTTTTTTTGTCGTCAATACTATAATACAATTCTAATAAAACGAAAATATCTTTAAAATTATCGCTAAATTATATAATAGAGTTTTAACATAACAAGTACTCTAACGACAAAATTTTGTTCAACTCTTGACTTTAGAAGAGAAAAGAAAAGATTATCTGCAAATAGTTATCCAAATAAGCAATTAGTCGTTTGTTGAGACCAAAACTACTAATTCAATGAAAGTATGGCTGAGAAGACGTAATGTTATAGAAAAAAATGAGCCAAAAATGAGTTACAGATGTTTTAGCCATCAATAAGTCTGAAGGGAAGAGCAATGAATTGGTTGTAATGTTTTGCACACAAATATCAACACATAATATGAAGCAAATGTTCGTTGACTCGTCCGACACTCCGAAAGAAGTGCGAAGAGAGAAGAGCAGGTGTTAAGTCATTGCCGGTAAACTTCTGAAATTCGTGTCGTTATTTACGCTGTCGTTCTCTTTGTTCTCCAATTCACGGATCCGTTTTCGTAACATATATATCGTTTCGTGAATGTCCTGAATATTCTCCAAATTATCACTAAAAATAAATTCAATTATCAGATAATCAGTTAAACACTTATCCAAAGAAAGAGTCAAATGTTTGAACTTTTTTGACTTTTTAACAGTTAATTCAATATTTGTTAAGTAAATGTGTTTTGGTTTTATTTCAATTTAAATAAGGAGAGAGAAAGAAGAGAGAGGAGAGAGAGGGGAGAGAGAGAGAGAGAGCGAGAGAGCGATGCTAATTGGATGAGACAATATAAATGTGTTCTTTTCTAACACTCTTAACGATTATTAAATATACAAAAAAAGTGAATTGAATTGAAATCTTAATTGAATTAAGGACTGAATGCGAACAACAATATGATAAGTGCGACAATACTACAACTTCTCATAATTTAAAACATTGGCTCCTTTTTAAGTGAGTAGTAGTCGCAGTGCGGAACGACTCCGACTGTTCTCTAAAGTTGATTAGTATTTCATTTACTTTTGACTGCTTTCACAGTTGGAAAAGTGTAGTGACAAACATAATCATCGCTTTTGCATTCATTTTTAACTTTTTTCACTCTGAGAGGGGAATATTCAATGATATATCTATAGTTAATAGATTAGACTTCCGGAATAAAACACTACTTGACATCAAATTTTTCCTTTTGAGGGCCGACTTATTTCACAGATCATACTATTATTGATATTACATTTGACATCAAATTCTTGGGAATAAGATTGAAAAATAACAACAAAATATTGTTTGCCTCTGAAGAAGTAATTCAATTATTGAAATTCAATTGAAAATCATATGAATATAATATTGAAAATTATGTGATCGATGTGTCGAAGGCTGAGCCATAACACTATGAAGTGTTGATTCATGAGTTTCAACCGATTTTGAAGTGGATTTTAAGTGTTTTAAGAATAACAATATTTTATATATAATTCTTATGCTGTTATTACAATACATGTGTTAGTGAGGGAAAGATATGAAAACAATTGGCTATCGATAGACCAGAGAGTATGACATACCTGTTATTCTGAATATTTGACTGTTGAGGCGATAATCCATTTTCGAGTGGCTTTGCATCGGAGCCATCTGTCACATCATTGCCAGCTTTGGCTGAAGTTTATGATAAAGAAAAAGATAATATCTTATATGAAAATAGAGTTAACCAAACAGTAATAGTGTATTGTGTTGTCCAACAAAATCATTGCATAAGTATTGAGTCAAATATACATACACTTAAAGTGTGCGACATTAAACTCATAGATAATTTCGTCGACAATATTTGGTATTTGTATATATACTGAGTGTTAGGACTAATCACACGTAAAACTACTCGAAAACTAACTCCAAAAACTTAACTTCACTGTCAATAACTGTATAAAGGATTAACATTTTGTTAACATTTTTAATTCACAACAAATTTTGCGAATCAAACGATTTATTGCATCCAAAAACTTAATCTCTTTGAGTCTCAACTGTTGTACAGAAACAGATGTAAACCATTTATTAGAACACTTCAGAAAAAGTAGTGATTTTAACAATCGATAACTTATTATAAATAAGTTTATGAATTATACCTTCTGTTGTCTGCAGTGGTATATATATATACACCGGGAATACACACAACTCTATACCCATTGCTTAATACTCTATAGATTCTGAATTCTATGAAATCAACTCATTCTCTACTCATAAAATGAACAAAATCTGTGTTTAAGTAAATCCTTTTTTAATTGCATTATTTGTAGCGAAAATAAAGTGTCCAAAACTAGTGGAGGACAAGAGTATGATCTAGCTCAACTCAATAATTAGCTTATTCTATATTCAACTCTAAAAATGAAGAGTTTTGTGATTAATAGTGACGAGACTTATCTGATTAGGACTTCTGCTAATTAAAGAACAAAATTTAATGTCATTTTTATAAACTAATTATTCGTTTTTCAAAGATTAGATGTTATCCGATAACAGCGTTTACTCAAAGATATTTTATACTTCATTTTATGGCCTCAAAATCATTGCCTAAAAACAGTTATGCATAACATTTCAATTTAACTGAAAATTTTGAGGAATTTTCGTATAGATTTGAATAAGAATTTAAATAAGGCTTTAAATAAATTTGTGTTCATTTGTTTCAATTAAAGTCTGTTCAAAGTTTAATGAATAATAAATCAAAACAAAAATTATTTACAGATTTGTTGGAAATTACAGTAAATATAATTAAAAACTCGAAATGAATTATATATTTCATGGATAACAAGGATAAACAAAAACAGTGCTAACTTTCAGATGAGTCCCTGTTTTGTTGTATGGCATGATTTGAGGCTTCGCTTGACTTTTCACAGTCGGCCTCTTTGTCATTATCTCCGCCATCAGAGACGACGTCCACATTTTTCTCGGACGAGGAGTCGTTTTCGTCGTCGTCTTCTATCCTCTGAATTAAGTGAACAACAAATTAAGAAATTATTATAAATAACTAAAACATAAATAATTTATTAAAAGAAAAACATTAAGTAATTGTAATTATTTTTTGCTGCCATTAATACGACTCTTTCCTAATCAGTAAATCATGTTTTAAATGACCCGTTTTTAATGTGTAAAAACATTTTTATTTATTGTTAGTTAAAAAGTTTGCATACATTCAGTCTTTATTCATATGATTAATGAAGAGCTGTTTTCTCAAGAGTTGATTCCTCTCGTTCTGTGTGTTTGACAATCAATTTTAATGCTAACAATATATACATTGAATATAATGCAGACAAACATCGAGTGAGACATCAGTGAGAAAAACGGTTGACTTTATTGGATATCTACTGGAAAAGCACTTATCGATGTCATAATAGCAAAGAATTATTATCTCATATTCCTATTGCTTTTGGAGCTCAACCCTAACAAAAGCCTTCTTTTAAATCGATAAATTTGTAGACAATATCCTATTGTTATTATATTGTGTCACAACTTCTTCGTTATCATTGTTTAATGAGAGGCCATAACATCAGAAGTTAACAAAAAAATATCAATAACTTTACTAAAATTCTCTCTCTCTCTCTCTCTCTCTCTCTCTCTCTCTCTCTCCAAACTGAATAAGTAATGGTTAGGCACTTATTCTTCTCTCATTTGCATTGAGTGCACATTTACTTTAAAACTCAGTCTCTTTTGATAGTATTTTTCTAATTTTTAATGGGATTATTATATGAGCCAAAGCTCATCACTAAATGCTCTTTAGATAAAAAAGTAAACGTAAAATACTATACAATAGCACAGAATAGGAGACAATCGTAACGACAAACTGCTATCAAAAACTCTTTCTCTTTTTGACATTAAATGTCAATAATTCGATCCGATATATGAAAAGAGAGGACGAAAAGAGTGAAAATGAGTGCAAATAACAGTTGCGGATAAACTCTCTCTAACTCTGTTTCCATGAATTCAGTCTACAGTTTGAAAAGCGAGAGTCAATCGGATCAGTAAAATAAATCCGAGAGAATAGAAGTGGAGATCAAAAGTTAAAGTCAACTCTAATTCATTTCATATCAGATGTGACTCTTTTCCGTCTGTCTATCATTTATCGGAGTATTTACTCTTAACTTAATTGCAAAACGAGTCTATGATTTCAAAGCTTTGAAAATCTGAGTTCAAATAAAACTAATAAAAACTGATTATATTTCCACTGAATTTCTATTTATTTTTCAAAAGCCTTTCATCTAAAATATGGTTTTTCAGTGCAACTGACCTGAGATGTTGTGCTAACATCAGAGCCTATGTTCCAAATGTCGCCTCTTATAAGAGGATTGCCTCCATTTTCAGGCCGTAATTCTTCGGTTTCAAACTTTTTTCTGGTCTGTCGTATCATTGCTTGAATTGGAATAAAAACAATAATAAGAAAATCATTGCAAACAAAAATTTAATTATTATTCAAATGAGTTTTTATTAGAAATACAGAAATGTTTCACAGTTTGAGACTTGAAACTAATCAGTAAAATATGTCAGAAATGGATAAATGAATGAATAGATTGCACAGCATATCCCTCATATTCATCTAGCATAATTTAAGGCTAATGTTAAAAACTAAGAGATTTTATAAAATAAATCATTTTATAAGAAAAAAGCAAATTATTTGACAGATTAGTTAATCAGAATATTTTTGGTCACTAATTGCAAGAATGAAATAAAATTCAAGATTTTGTAGAATCTTGTAATGTTTTCGCAAAACTGAGAAAAACATGATTTTTTGGCTCATTTTCAGATTTCAACAAAATTTTTACTCATTTCTTAACTATTTTTTTCAATAAAATAAAGTTTAGAATAAAAAATATAAAGAAAATTAGATACGAATCAGTGTTGAGATATAAGAAAATAATATATTAATTTGAAGTCCTTTCAAGAGATGAATAAAACTCTAAAATGAAGTTAAAATAATAATAATAATAACAGAAAAAAAAGAAATAATTTTCTTTAAATATTTGTCATACGTTTAGAAATAATGATTATTTGGCTCTTATTTAATGCATTAATGCATACGAGAAATGATTAAAGAGAATGAGTTTTATGTGGTTTGCATTTCAAAGAGTTTTCAATAAAAGTTATGTTTTCAAAGAGTTTTGCGATGAAACACATGAATAGAAATTATTTTTTTATTACATTTAATGATTATTGCGTTTAAATTACAACTTTTATAAGTTATATAAAAAAAGTAAAATAAATAATTTATTCTGATTTGCAAAACAAATCATAAGAGAGAGAGACTTAAAAATAACAAAAACAGAGAACTTTAATAAAATCTGATAAATAAAACAAAAAAAACTAAATCAGAAATTATTGCATAAATACAGGTTTGAGAATATATTTACTCTATAAAAGTGTGCGACTATTGTAAGGCAGAGCTCGGCTTAGAATTTTCATTTGCAAACCCTTTAAAAGTCAGAAAAAGAGAGAAAAAAGTTCGTATAAATAAAAGAAATACTAAAATAAAGAGTAAATCTCATCAAATATTTTAACGGAAAGCCTTTCAACCATTGAAAATGTGAGCATTCATTTAGTTAATTGCATAGAAATTTAATGGGAATCCAATATAAATCTTAAAAGTATATATTGTAATACCTGTTAGCCTTGAGTGACGGTTTTGTTTAACCCTTTGAAATGTCTATAAAAGAGATGGAGAGACAAAAAAATAATGCGTTTGAGATGAGCTTCAGATAAGTTTTAAATAAATGAATAAACGAATAGCAAAACGAAGATCAGTATAAAAATCACAATTCAGTGCTCAGTATATTCAGTACTGATTTCTAACTTTTTTTTGCTTGTCTTTGACTCTGAGTTCGGTCTTTAATATTCGTTTATTTATTTAATGTCTATAAATAAATTTTCGTTTTCGGATCAGTTATAAAACAAACCTCCCATCGAGAATATGGCAATTTTTTCTGAAATGATGAACACCGAGACTCGAATCGCTCATTACTTTCTGATGAGTCGTTTGGATGGTATGCAAAGTCGCTTAATCTAAAGGAAGAGAAATAGTTTTTTTTTGTTTAAACAAATATTGATAATTATTTAACTGTTTTTGTGAGCCTTTAAGTAAGACATCGATTTTTAATTATAGTATTTAAAAGTTATTGAATTAAAATTAAATGTAATTCAATCACATAATTGAATAGAAATTAGAAAATTGTGTTCATTTGTCTGTAAAAGGAATGCTCTTCTCTAAGACAACGGCATCCGACCATTTGGTGCACTGCTATCACATAACTATTTCTTTGATTTTATGTCTATTTCTATATATATTTTCAGTGAAAAATATTTATCGGAAATTTTCTTCTAAACATTTGAAAGAATTTTATTAAAAGAAATGTTAAAATGTGTTCACAATTTGCCTAAAAATGATATCGGATTTTATCGTTTCAATAATCGTTAAAAAAAGAGGGAAAATCTGTTACTAATTTCAAAGTAATGTTTCAAATGACCAGACTTTAAGTGTAAGTAAAATCAATTAAGTGTTTAATTTAAGGCGAGTTCTAATGAAAAATATTAGTGAAAATGTAGTGCAAAATCAGATATAGTGTGAAATCAGTGTCGATAAGCGAACAGAATATTCTTGTAGTGGTTGTACTCCTCTTTTCTCACAGATTTTTTCGTTTGATATAACAGAGGCTCACTTTTGGTATTCGGAGAATTGCCAATAAAAAGGCTGTTGTGTTGGGGCTGTTGAGCATCACTGATCACCAAAAATGAGATGAGCTCTTCAGCTTTTCACTCAGGGAGAAGAGTGAGTCGGAGAAAAAGAGGAGATCGGAGAAAACTCATCTCTTTTTTTATAAGTGAACGCTTACTAAGCATTGGATTACGGAATAGTAAAAAACAATTGCAATGAAATGTTAAACATATTATGTTTTATGAAATTTTATTCCATTCTCTCGAGGCTAACATTTTTCGCAATTTTTTTTAAAATAAATTTTTTATTTGAAATTTGAGTGAATGAAGAGAAGGGAACGACTTTTAGTTATAGAGGGCTTTCATAGTTCAAACTTAATTGAATTTTACAATAATTGAGCTGTAATTTAATGTTTAGATCACTTACTTTCTAAGTGTTTCGACTTTATGTACCTCTTCATAGAAATGGCTTCTTATGTCCACTCCTTCTAATGATATGGAACAAAGAGGACACGACAAGGGCTGTGACGGCGAACGACACCAGTTGTTTGATCCGATTGCTGTCATATAAGTATAAGTTATGAGTTTATTAATTATGGATTTAAAAAAATTGGATATAGTTATGAATGAGGTCTGCGCCGATTTAGCGCACAGGTGGTTCCAGTGAACAAGCAAAACATTCAAGGCAATTTCCATATTTTCAACTTATTTCAAGTGATTTAAATTCCTAAATACTCCTTAATATTTAAGTTTTCAACAGAAAATCAAGTTCTCATTAAATGTTTTTTGAACAACAAATTTAATATAAGTCCCAATCATTTCATTTTTATCATTAAATTTAAATTAGTTTCGATTTCTATTCCTATGACAAGAGATTAACCACTTTTTATTACAAGAATAAAAACTTAATTTGAAAATTGAACCAAAATATTCGAGACACAAATGGAAAGTTCAGATAATAGTAGATAAAGAGTTATGAAAAGTTGAAGTAAAGCTTTAAATAGAGTTAATGTCTAAATAGAGTAATGATTGAAATCTCGAATTTTTGAGGCAATTAAGAGATATTTGAATGAAAATTTTGGGGAAATTCTCATTAGAGGAACGACACATAACGGCCTCCACTTTATAACAACAGATTTTAATTGCAGTGCACTTTCACCGTCTCAGAGCTCGGGGTTATATCTGGAGCTCTGGACACTTAAATTGATTTCATTGTCTCGAAAGCACTGCTTAAAATAGTCGACTGATATAATAGACTTTGAAAAGTCGTTAACTTCTTATCGCAAATATATTCAATTGGTTTTAAAATATACATAAAAACAAATATTTCTGGGATTTTGTTTGCCTTAAAATAATTATTTTATTTCATTGAAATAATATTTCAAATAAAATAAGTGGAGAAAAAGTATTTTTTAGTTTAATTGTGTGTAAATGTTTTGCTGATAAGAGGGCACAGAATATGAATAAAAAGTGATTCTATTAATCAAAACTATTTAATTGCTTCGGAATTAATCGGAAAAGTGATCGCAAAATCCATTTAAGGGAAAGGAAAGGCTCAATGAAAGGCTGAACACAAAATGGTTATGAATATATTGATCGCAATAAACGTTTTTACGAAAATAAATAACAAAAGACTTAATAGTTTTGATACAAAACTCCGTTTGGAGTCAGAAATGGATTAAGAGTTTAGGGAATAACTATTGACTTCTAATTGATTGATATCTTAATTTGATGGATGACTTACAGGTTGACTGAACGGCTGGCGAGTCATTTGGCGTCGATGACGACAAATCCGAGTCTCCAGAGATGTTCAACATTTTGCGTTTGAATGGAGGCGAAGATCTCAGACATTCATTATTTAATGCATTAAACATATTGTTCTGTGCATTGTGTAGGACATGTCCACTATTATGTCCAGAGTTGAATGGAAAAAGACATCCCTGTTTTGCTATGGGATAAGCGCTGTTACCTCTGTGTCCAGTATTTAGTGGCGAAAAGACGGGTGGAAACCGTGAAAAATCTTCGGGAATTCGTTTGCCTAAAGTTATAAAGTAATTATCAATTCCTAGAGATTTGTACCAAAAATAACTGTTCATATATCAGGTGAACATTAAATATGTGTACATTAGAGGAAACCCCAGATATAATTACCAGAAATGTTTTGTGAGAAAGTATTGCCCAGAAATGACATTTGACGAGCGATGGCGGGTATGGCGTGCGGTGAGAAAAAGTTCGATAAATTGCTTCCGACTAATCCTGTATAAGGGTTTTGACCGTATATGGCGTGTAATGGGAAACACATCGATGGCAGAGTAGTCGGTGGAAAGCCGTGCACTGATGTCGGCTCTTTGATTGCCGATGGCTTAAGCAGTGGTACTGATTGAAAGGTTGTGCGCGAAGGACTGGACACTGGGGACCGGTCCTGACTGAATGATGACGAGGCCTGCGGTGACGAATGAAGACTTGATGGAGACATCATTGAAACGGGAGATGACGGCGAAGAAGACTTGGATGTGACGCAACCGTTAATCATTGCATTAGTCAGTAATGCAATCAATAAAGAATTCAAATTGAGTTTCACTCAATGTTTGTGAAAACAAAACTTTTTTTCCGATAAATGACTCACTTTTGAAAAAAAGTTATTTTAAAAGTAAATACACAAAAAAGTCAATTAATTGTTATTATTTCACACAAAATATATATATTTATATCGAATGAGTTGAAAGGTTGAGTGATTTGGTGCCAATTACTGACCCTATAATAGAGATGATTCGTAGATATTTATAAGTTTTATACAATTATATAGCTTATGATATGAGGCCGTCCTCTACCGAATGTGCGGTAAGAACTGTTTGGGCGAACTTTTGCCTCAACTCTACTGACTTGGAGTACACTAATAGACTATATCATAGTCTCAGTTGGAAGTGGAGAGTGGGTCTTAAGAGAGTACTGGCTCTCAGTCGAAGTTCAGTTCGACTCAATACAGAGCAGACAAAAAGTTGCTTTCACTGAATCATGGACTGACTCCAAGCGCATGAGTTTGTCCAACACTACACAAGTTTAGGGCTGAAGGATCTGTGCCGGTGGTGTAGGCACTGCTCTATTTGGGAAGTGTACAGCACCGATACCACCAATGGAAAGTGAGAGTTGTTTAACTCCACTCAACTAAGTTTCTTGACGTACCACTAAAAGATAGACATCATTGGGTAGATCTGAAGAGAGTGTGCGCTCACATACCAAACAACACAATGTCATCACTTTATTGCAGATATTATTGATATACACTTTATATAAGTTTATATTAAAAGAGAGACTTTCGGACAAAGAATTTAATATAATTTCAGACATTAATATAATTGAAATATTTTTCAAATTTTTATTAAATTCTTGTCTTTTATATAATAAATAACAAAACATATACTTGAAGTCTGAGCGATGAACAGAATAGAGTACTATTCCTTTGGGGTTATTCCAACTTAACTTTAAGTAAAACCACTATTCACTTAAATTTCATCGATTGTTATAATATTCTTAAAATATGGAAAGTATTTTATAACAAACATTAGTTAAAATTTACAGATCATCTCAACTAACAAACAGTGTTTTCGTTGTCTTAATAAGTTTATAACTGCTTTAAATTCATTAAAATGAAGAATGAATTTCACAATTTTTATCTGATGTTAATTTATTATATAATTTAAAAAGTAATTTGAGCCAATCATAAAAGTTTAATAGCACCATGGTGATAAATAAACACATTTCCACATTTTTGCTTAAAATGTTTAAAAAGTTAGTATTTTTGGAAATACTATATATTTTATACGGAATGACTAAAACTTTACTCTAGAGAACTGTTTTTGAGAGGAAGCGGTTAATTAGCAGATGTTTTTATAAACATATTATTTATTTCTAATCAATAAAACTGTTTTAAATCTGAGTTCTCTGAACCTAATCTTTAAATATCTAATTAAAAACACATCGATTTTGAAACTAAAAAATTGATGTTAACTCTGACTCTGTATTGAGTGCAATGGTTTTGATGATATGAAGCGTTGATAACAGGCGTTAATGCAATAATAATGAGAATGGTCAGTTTAGTCATTTTGGTGAGTTTGGCCTTTTGGTCAGTTTGTCAAATAACTCGAAAGGGCATTGAGTCGACTTCTTGTGAAGTGTACACAAAAGTGAACGAATAGAGCAATTATTTCATCACATGCTTTGGCAGAGCATTTGTATTGTCTATTTGAATGTGACTTTGCACAGGTGTGCGACACATATACATCGCCTACTATATTGAGGGGCAAAGTCACAGTCACTTACGAATAGTTGGACCATAACTTTGGATGGCATCCGATGAAAGGCACTGCCTTTTATGGTCGCAAAGGATTCAATTGAAAAGCGTTTCGACATTTACTTCAATACTAAACTAAACTACAATAATATTTCAGTCGGAATGAGAGGAGAGTGTATTGAATGACAAAATTTTGGCAAAAACTTTGTGATCCTTTTCAAAGCCTCACACTATTTTCGGGATGGCTTTGAATACCTCGAATGACAAAAAGTACAGCACAACCATTCATTCTTCGCAAACAGGATTACGACTACTTCTACTTTACATTATAACAAACACTCAGTTAAAGTGCATTATGTGATCCTTTTTTAACTGATCCAAAGAAATGCCTTTAATAGAGGCAAAGGTCCACAATCTTAAACCGCTTTTTGTGTTGGGCTCACCTAAACTCACCTAAAAACAGTTGATATACAGTTCGCATTTCCATAAGAAATATATACTTTGCATTTAGTAAATACTGTTTCACTTATGCCATAAACTATAGATTTTATAAATATATATTTTTTTGTCAATGGATGGGATTAACTGCAACTCCAGTACAAACGGACCACCTATTCCTCCATTTCTCCCATTCCGACAATATTTAATCTCTAGTAAAATGTTTCTCCGCTTTAATACAATAAGAAAAGAGAAAATTTGTATCAAAAAAGTTTGAAAAGAGAGCAGACATACGAGAAGTACTCCTGACAGTCGATTTTGTAGGCAATACCACTCATCATATCTATCAATAGAGTAGTGAAACCTCTCTGTCTTTTTAACGAAAAGCTTAGGAATGAATGTACGCTCAGGTTTTGTATTGAAAAAAGTATGGAAACAGTGTTTTGTGTCAGAAAAAGATTATATGACTTTTGATTTTGAACTGAAAATATTTTGCTTTGCATTTATAGCAACAAAACGTTTGAGTGACAAAAAAACATGCAAATGAGTGCCGAGTGTTGGGCACAATCCGATTATGTGTGCATAAAATATTAGCTCCCATTAACACAGTTTTCGTTTATTCTTAGAGTCACAACAAAAACTTATTATTAGGTTCGAGTAAAATACAAATCACAACAGTATTGTGTAGTCTGTCCTCTGAGAGAGTTCAGAGACACTAACTATTTGTATACTTTACTGATTTGTCTGAATATAATTTTCACTTTTAATATAATTGGAATCAGTGCTAATACTCGGGTTCTACTCTTTTGCTGATGGCTTAAGCTTTTCACCCAAAGCCATGGCTAGACTTCCGCTCATTTAGCAAACAAATGCAAATACCAGTACTAAGTGTCATATCTTCGGATTATATGACAGACGACTCGTGAGAATATCTTTTCTTTTAAAGTTCATGACTTTTATTCTCAGTATTTTTACTTTTAAACTCTTTCACACAAATATTCTGTGCTTTCAATCAGTTTAATAGTCAAATGAAAATTAAAAGTCCTGAGAAAAACACTGAAATCAAATGTTTGATATGAAATGAGGCATCGATTAGTTATTCTGTTTGTTTGCTCAACACTTAAAAGATTAAAATAAATGGTTTTATAGATCTTTGACTCAAAGTTTTATTGAAACCTATTATTGTTTTTAATTTTGTTGATCCCTTTTGGCATTACTTTAATATAATGTGTAAAACATTAATAAAATGAATTTAAATTTTCTACTAATAATAAGTTAAGTATCGCTAAATTCATGGCTTAACTGATGCGGAGAATCGAAAACATTCTTCATTTGTTTGAAGCTCTCAATCGATTTGTTAATAGAGGAAAACAACAGAGAAATCACAGCAATAGACGAAAGGATGAGAAATGAGACCACAATTTAAGCTACCATTACATTCATGATAATAGCAGAGATGGTATATAAAACTCAACGCTTCACTCTTATAGCTTACATAACATTCAGGGGAGAGGGGAGAGAGAGGGAGAGAAAGCGAGAGAGAGGGAGAGAGAGGGAGAGAGAGGGAGAGAGAGCGAGAGAGAGAGAGGGAGAGAGAGAGAGAGAGATGTAGGGTTACTAAACCATTCCTCTTTGGAATGGCATCAACACATGAACGGCACAATCATTATTGAAATGATGGTTTGTCTTATGCGTTACATAAACTACACTTTACTCTACTTTACTGCTTATGTATTCACAAAGTACTGCATTTTTCAACTGTTCTCTTACTTGAAGTCAGTTAACTTTATTCGTGTTATTTTGGTTATGTCTCGCATACGACTTACTGAGAGGTACGCAAAGGCCAATAATGTCCATCTGTTTAACCATTTTAGTGATCAACTGTCCTCTCCTCGACATCACACAATTCAAGTGCCCAATAATACAGTCTAACTCTGGTTTTCAAATTTGAAAGATATATATATGCTATTTAGAAAGTGACATTGCTCATTTTAAATAGTATACTTCAGTGCAATATAATTGGCCTAATTTGGTACTTAACGGATAGCCTTTTATCTGAAACCCTTTTAAAATAATGAGCGCAAAACCTTTAAAAACCAGAATTTGAGCGACAAATTGGTTACTCATTTTTGTCAGCTTTAGTTTATTGAAGTCGTTTTTGTAGAGCAGTCAGTAGTGGTAGTCGTTTGATATGCTCTTTGGTCTTAACATTATATTGAAAGACATTGTGATTGCAGTTCCAAAGAAGAGAAAAACACATTTTCTGGTCATATATTTGCGAGTGAATGGCATTTGCGGTCACTATTTTTCATATATTAAACTGCGGTAAGTTTTGAGTCATTTAAGTTTATTTTCGACACTTCTGTCCAAATGTATATTCACTTATGGAAAGCCATTTAAGTTATTTATGAAGAAAAACAGTGAAAAACTTCAGAAACACTTCTAGTATTTGTATGTTTGCCGAGGATTTGGTCATTGAATGCAATGAATGGCAAAAAGTTTCTCAATTGTATTATTAGGTAATTGAAGAGAGGGCTCAATAGTTTGGACAAAATTTACTGATTCTTTGGGACTGTCACTACTTCACAATCGAGTGATGCCATTGTGAGCCATAGATGCCATTTGGAGGACCAGTAGTTGATAGCCATAAAGTTCAGTCAACCGATCACTTAATGTGTTTCCACTTTTCGTCGATTCAATACCTGATTAAAAGCTAAATGATTCGAAGCCAGTATTCATGGTTTCTATCGCTAAATAGGTGTTGACTTCCAGGTGTGTCACAAAATGACGAAAGACTCTCCGGAGAGACTCAAATGTTTAGTCACTTAAGAAAATGTGTGAATCATTCAAACAATTATTTTTAGGGAATTTTTCTGATTCACAATCAAAACGTTGTGTTTCGGGCCATAAATTACATTATTATTGTTCGCTAAAAGTAATTCCCATTCGTTTCAATGAATCTGCTCCAGATAAACATCTCTCCCTCTCTCTCTCTCTCACACACTCACTCACTCACAAAAACACAACTTTATGCTGAAAATTGTATATTATTTCCCGTCATTTCAAAACTAGAAAGTCAGTGGTTTTGTTAAATTCTTTTTATTATTTTTGGTTGAATTCCTAACTTCTGATTCATAAATGTATTGAATTCTTAATCAAATACTAATAAGAAGTTGTTTTTGTCGAAACAATTTGCTATTAGAGATAATATGTCTGAAACGATGAAATTTTAATGCCATAAACCTATTAAAGAAATTGAATCCATAATAAATGAGAGAGAAATGAGTTAAAGGAATGGTAAGTCGGGGACACATACACAGCAGTACACACACACACTCACATACAAAACAGTGATTCTCTATGGCTGTGAGTTGCGGTTCGTTACCGCACATACAGATTGTCTCAACTGATTGTAGAGAGAATTGACTTTTGATTGACGTCGTGGGGAAACAATAGCATTACAGGGCTTAACATTTACACTACTGTTTTGTTGAGACGACTGACAGAGAAAGTGATTTTTTCTTCTTTTGGTACAACACTTGCAATTATAAAGATATTGGACTAGTTTTGTCTTTTGAAACAACACTTGACTACTGTTCTCTCGATGTGTTTCATAAGTTAGAGTGGATTTTGAAACCAATACTTAAATAAAAATCTTTTCACAAAAACATTATTAAAAAAAACTTTTATTATAAAAACAAAAAAAGAACAAAAACTTAGTTTTAAAGCTTTTATTAAATGTATTGTCAGCTCTTGTTTTGTCACTTTTATGGGAATTAAATTAAAAATGAGTGCAAATTCTGTCCAAAAAACAAGAGAAATGCCAAACACATAGGAAAAAGTGTAGCTCTGGGAGAGTATCGCATTTCCCGAGCGTTCATAGAATTGCAATGAATTGAAAATATAATTTAATCAATGGTTGTATTGGTTCTAAAGTGGCTAATATTATGTTCACAAATTGAAAATTTAGAGGCAGGTGTCGGTCGGCACTGTTTTTAAAGTGGCACTCAATCCTCAATGAAAAGGTCATCAAAGTTTGAATGTTTCAAAGTTTTAACACAATTTGAATGGCCATCAAATTCAACAAAAATATGGCAAAAGTCAGTTATGGTTTGAAATACATTGAAATTCACGCAATGCTTTTATTCTATGCTTACATTTTTTTGTTTTGCACACCAAAGCCATTGAAGCCCATCATTTGTCCATTGGTTGGTGTGGAAGATTTCGGGCTCACAACTTGTGCTAATGTTGAGTCAGGTCTTCAACAGAGAGTGTGTGTCGGGCTCTGAACAGAATTCAATTGGCGTTCAAACTTCACTTTAGTTTCAATAAAAACTTAGACTAAACACAACTTTTAGACAATTGAATGAAACGTTTTTCGCTGACCACATCTTTTCTCTTTTTTTTTGGGTCAACTTCTGGCAAATCACTTTCAATATTTATGCTGTTCTCTTAACTTATAGTTCAACTGAAAGACAGTAAGAATATATATTTTGATGGAAATAAATCCAAATCACTTAAAAAAAGGACTTCAAAAAGACTTTAAAAACGATATTTTGGTTATAGTTTTCACCGAAACTCTAATTCCTAGACTTTTGAGATAAACTTTAAAATCAAATATTTTTTAAGATAATGGAAGGGCTTATATGTGATGTTTGAATCATACTTTGAAATATGAGTTAAAAAATAGAGGACTTATAAAATATATTTACCGAAAATCCCGTTTATATTCAAATGATATGTTATATGAAACCATAATCGCAAAGAACAAGACATACACTACTGTTCGATAAGAGGAATGACTGCCACAAAAAAATGAGAATAAAGTGTTCACTAATAGGAGATTAAGCGATTCGGTACGAGTCAGAGGAGTAATACTTTCCTCATTTGAAAGTGAAACAAAGGCTACGAAAGGAGAGGGCGAACACACAGTCGATGTGAAAAACTAAAATAAAAGAGAGTTTGTGTTGGATTCAAATGATTCGAAAGTATTGTTCGGAAAGACTGTGTTTTTTAGTGTTGTCTGTATTTCAAACCAGAAAAATGAAAGTTTTTTTTTGTTTGGAAAATGAGAGAAAAAGAGTGGTATCATGTGTTGGATGCGAAGCCAGTGGTGTGCGAGTGGTGTTGTCAGCGATAGTAATATCATCATCATTATCATCAAATAGGAGGACATGCCAGCGGTGAGTGCATTGAGTGCTTCCACACATTTGTTTGAGTTAAGGACTGTATGGAAGGCCACAAACGCAATGACATTATAAAACATTAGCCTCTGAACGGACAGAACAGACCAAATCTCTCGAGTATTTTCTCGTGTAATGAAACGAAATTCTCTGTTATTATTGTACTAAAAAACTACAAATGTTTTAATAGTATGTCTTTTCTGAGCTATAGTTATATACTGTTGGTGTAGAGCTCGTAACCCAACTGATAGTCTTTGCGATAAAAATTTAGTGATCACTAGAGCTGACAGTCAACTGATCAGAGAATTGGGTGATCGCAACCAAAATTGACAATTTGTTTTGGAAAAGTGATCATTACTTAGAGATGCAGACCTTGTTTGTACTGTGCCTTCAATTTTGAAAGAATTACCTCAGAATCTAATCTCATTGATTGTGACAATCAGTCTCTAAAGTATCTCAAATCCAATTCCGGAGACAAAAAATATCACTTCATTTACTGAACTTTGAGGACAATAAACATCTATAATATAATAAAAGACTTGAGAGTAAAGACTCATTATATTTGACAAATAGTAACGATATTAAGACTATAAGACTACTTGTGTTTGGCCTCAAACAGATTCGTCGTCGAACTTAAATCACGTCTAAACAGTATTAACCATTTGGTGCCTTTCCTGACAGCCTTTCCTTATTATCTCTGGTTATTAACAGAGAAATCAAACAAAAAGTTAAAAAAATGACTCAAATATTCTGAGTTCGAAACGAAAGAATAAATAAAGAGCTGAACAGTTAGTAGAGCTTTAAAGAATAGCCAAGAGTGTCATAATTATGAGACACTGATTGCATGAATTAATTTCCTAGTTTTAAAGAAAAATAAATGAATCAAGATTAGTTTAATAGGATTGCTTTTACACAATCAGACGATTGTGAAAATGGTTTGAAAGTAACAAAAATGGGTTAAATGTGATGTTGAGTATGCATTGGATGTGTTGTTCACAATGCAAACGATAAAAGACAATAATGCAAAGTGTGAGTCAAACCGAACGGAAGGGTGAGAGAGGGCTGTGTTTACGATAAAAAATGGACTAAAAACTACAATTTGGGCGCTTTTTGTGAATCGAAACACAGCTATTAAAGAGGTTTTTGAGTGAATTTTCACTTCGACTAAAAGGATTCACTCAAAGCGAGAAAGTGTTCATTGAAACGATTCTTTACTTTATTTCGTTGACGTGATCTCCAGACCTACAGAAGGATTGCCTTCACTTTTTTCCATAACATTTCCAAATAACGAACAACTGAATGACAGAAACTACTCTATCATTATATTCGTGTCCTTTCAAACAAAATTTTTATAAATGATTCCAATGTTTTATTTTATTTCA
This sequence comes from Galumna lanceata, assembly GCA_034695685.1. Lineage (NCBI taxonomy): Eukaryota > Metazoa > Arthropoda > Arachnida > Sarcoptiformes > Galumnidae > Galumna > Galumna lanceata. The sequence goes on from JAQFZL010000024.1 coordinate 30,600, forward strand.
ATTGAAAAGTTTTGTTTGTTTTCAACTGATTTTCACTCTTTTAATGCAATAAAACTATTTCTAAAAAAGATTTGCAAAACACTTAATTCAATAAATATTTCATTTTTTGGGTTACTTTTAATTGAAGGCATTTTTATCTTTGGGTTGAATCCAAACGCCTTATTATTCTATGATTTGAGTTTGACTTACGATATTAGTAACGGTTTTGACGGCCAACAGAATTGGTTTATAAATGGTTTAGAAGTCATGTTTTGCATATTGACTTCAGAGCCAATTGTCTTTTCGGTGAATGAGTTATTGTATGAGTGATTGTCGAGTGAAGTGAGTCTTTGCCAATGCAATCATTTGCCTCTAAATCCCTGGACTAGCAGTCGATCGAATCAATCAATGGTTGATTATATGAACACCAGATATGGTTAGAGGAGAAGATGACCGCAAATACTTGCAAAGACTCATAACATTCCACTCAAATACAGGATTTATATGAAATGCGAGAAAAATAGTCGTGACGTTCAGACCAGAGACGAGGAGACACTCACCGAAACAAAAGGGATCAGATGGAGATGAGGCAGGATTTGAGGACTGGCGTGACTAATGATGGCCATCATTGTGAGCAAATACGTGACTTGTATTGAGAAAAGTGGTCCCAATATGTCGGTTCTCTGTATTTTTGTCTAATATGTAATACTTTTTAGATGACATCATTTCCTAAATTAAGTTTTTTGTTTTGTTGTTATATAAGAGATCAAAGAAAGTGACGGCCAATAGAAAAACGCATTCACTTTAAGTAAAGACATGTCGAGGAAGTGATACTACAGTGAAGATCACAACTGGTGAAGACGTAAACCAAGTTTTATGACTGGTTTTGTCAATCGAAGCAAAGAATAATAATAAAAGCGTTTTGATAGACCAAAGTTTGACCATTGATTTGAGGACCGGCTTTAGTCCACCCTTTTATTTGTGGCTTTAGTTTGATCTCATTCTTCATGACATTAACAATCATTAGAGCGAACTCTCATTTGGATTATTGGCCAAAAGCCAACTCTCAATACTATTAGTAGTCGACAAAGAGGGCGGACATCAAATGGAAGAGTTGTATGAGAAGACAACTCATTTAATCATTGAATTCTTTTGTGGCCTTCATTTGAGAAATTCAATCAAATAAAGTAGAGAATGAGTTAAAGTAGAGCTCTATCGCTACAAATCATTGGTTCGCCACTAAATACAGACCGAAAAGAGGGATAAAAAGGAAGAAAATTATTTTGACTGAAAAAAGTGATCTCAAAAGCGCTACAAAAACACATATAAATCAATGTCTCGGAAAACATAAGACAAGATAAATGTCGTTATATTGAGGCATATTTCAGACCAGAATATCTCCACAAAAGAGAGGAAAGACAACAGAGAGGAAAGTCTCAAAGATTTGTTGCACTCATAGGAATATATTGGTTGAGAGACAAGAGTTCGGTTCCTCTTATTTATATTTGTCCAGAATTTACATAAATCAGTGGCTTTTGAATGCATTCATTCATTCATTGGATTTATTACTATTTATTATTTGTTTTGAGTAATAAATCCGAAAGAAATTCAAAATAATTGCAACAATTTTTTTGATCAAAAGTTTGTGATTTATTGTAATTATAAGAATTAGCTGTCATTTGACCCAAATTTCAAAGACTATCATTCTTTCTGGCGATGGATTTATTCTGTATTTATTCATACTTTCAATGCGAGTCACGAATCAAATCATATAAAGTTAGAGAAACTTTTGATTCTGTAAGTCATGAGTAATATGTATTAGGAATCGGTCCGATTGTCACACTTTTCCATTTGTTTTTATTCTTATATATTATATATAAACTTATTTTGAATTCTATTTCACACTTATATGAAAGCCGTTTAGTATTTTTGTGGCTTTTGACGGACCTCACCATCGGTGGAGTGGGTATGGAAGTCACCATTCAATATACACACTCGAGAACACACTCTCACCTAAAACTGAGATATGAAATACCAGTAATAGAGAAAATCCTAAAACTTTTTGCACTGAGTTTTCCATTTCTCACAAAATGTGTTGGACTGGAAAAATCGTAATAAGTGTCGCACAGACTCTGCCAGTTGTGCCACACTTTTGGACAGCGATTGATGGGCTTTACTTTGAGTTGCCTGACTTGTGCTTGTGTTGGATAGCCATACGCCTCACTAACTACCATATCGACGATATACCTAACGTTGGGCAAAATTCCCTTCCCTCGTTTATTTTCCGAAACTTTCCGGAATCTTCCCAAAGTTCCGGGCACTTTGCCCAACGAAACTTCGGGGGTCGTACACACACTACGTGGCACTAGCGCTATGGAAGGCATTGGCGCACGCGTTAACACTAGACACATGACTTTATTTATATTATTTGAAAATTTATTGAATTTTTTACTTCATTTGATTTAATTTAGTTATCAATTGTTTTGCAAACATTTTTAATTTATTAAAGTTTTGATGTTTTGTTGAAAAGAGTGACTTTATCATATGTTTTGTCATCGATTGCATTACTTAACCATCAAATATACACTAATTGTTGGTTGATTCTTAACACAATTTGTGACTTTTACTACCAATTTGTTTCTCTTAAACTATAGATTCAAAACTATTAGAGAATTTATTATTAAAATTATTAAAAAAATGAATAAATTTTGTTTGAATTTAATTTAATTTTAATAAATCAGTTTGACATCAGTTTGACATCAATTTGACATCAGTTTGACATTAGTTTGACATTAGATTTCTATACTTTTATAAAATACCGATTCAGGAATGCATAGCATTATATTCAACACTTCTGAATGCCTGTTCTCCCACCCATCTATAGCGATGGTCACACCATCTGCACTTCTGATTACTTCTTCAGTATAACTCAAAGAATTATCGTGGCACTATTCAAGTAATGAATTTGCGAGTACTTTCCGACTTGGTGGTCTGAATGCCATGTTGAGTTCGAGTAAAATTTTGTTTTAAGTAATAAGTTATTTATCCAATTGAACGAAATGTCACTGTTTATCAAAGCATAAGCCAATAATTCATTTAGTTTTTCGACTTTAGTTTTGTTCAATTTAGTGGCAAATATATCAACTGATTGTTGCGATGACGGCCTACTTCCATCTGACAGTTGTGAAGAGCAAGGCATGGGCGCAGATTCTGGCGCTAGCACTTGCTCTTCATCAGACACTTGAATGACATCGAAAATGTGTTCAGTTTCAACACTTCGGGTAGTTATTGGCGAGGGTTTCAATTCATATAATAGCGATTGTTTCACTTCTTTTGGTGACTTTTTGCACTTAAAGGTATGATTGCGACATTTGGGCGCAATTTTCAATTGTTTATTGGTTTTACAATAATTACAGAAAACCTTATCTGTTTTACTATCTTTACATTCAATCCAATGTAACCACAATTCATCGTTTGAAATGTTTGGCATTTTTAATGTAAACAATTAATCAAAGGGTTTGTGCCACATGTGCGCCAATGCCTGACTACTACTGAGTCTGCGT
>JAQFZL010000025.1:0-33804 GCA_034695685.1 Galumna lanceata
AATGAACAAAATTTGTGGTCCAACGCCGTTCACTATTGAGAGGTTTCACTGTATTATCTTCAATATAATATTTTAGAACCGAGAATTTTTTGTATAAATATAATACTTTCATTTGATAAAAATGACTTTCTCTGACAATAGTTCATCGAAACCCCAATTGAGGCAAAACGACATTTATTTGTAACAAACAATTTTTAGGCAAAAATGTTTATTTTCATTAACAAATCACCAAGTACATTGTAATTATTTCAAATAATAAATTGTTAATTTTTTAGCCGCAAAGTCTGGAAAAGCCGATATGACTAACTATGAGTCATATCCAGACCCGAAAAGTGAGGAATGTATAAAGTATCATGGGTGTAAATATAAAGGCCAATTTGCTTTTGTCGACGGAACTAAACCCGAATCGTGGGTTAAATCCCATCATATTATTGCTGTCCATCACAAGCATTCCTCTAAATATAAGTTGAAGACATTCCGTATAAAACAGGGTAACCATCAAATCAATGCCACCGTTTATGATGAGTGCAAAGACTCGGACTGTCCCGACAACTGCTGTACTAAGAACTCGAAGAAAACCGGTTTCCTCATTGATATGGAGAAATATACATTGAAAAAGTTTGGGGGTCACGACGGCATTGTTGAATGGACTTGCCTAGATTGCTAAACTATCTTAATATAACCTATTTCAATTTATTAAACTTTCTAATTAACTCTTTATTTCAAGTTTATCTTAGAATATAATTTTAGAATCAATTAAGATCATCTTAATTAGTCTTGGTCATTCATTAATAAGTTTAAATTGAGTATCTTATCAGTTAAGTTTCATAAAGACAAATTTCCTAGTTGTCTAGAAAAGTTTCAATTAATTTCAAAAGTAATTTTTGCCCAAAACTGATGAGGTTTTAACTTTTTATTGATGTGATTTCATTTATTCTGTCCAATATTATAGTTGAAATTATCATATTTCTCGATGTATGAGATGTTTATTGAATTTTGTGATAATTATTTCTAGAATTTTCTTCAAAACTTCATCTCTTTTAATAAATATCCCATAGAGAAAGTTTCTCCAGGCTTAGAAAATTTCTTTAATCCTAAGCCTAATTCTATGCAACAAAAATAAATTTAATTATAATTTGACCTGGAAATGCTTTCAACTTATTTACTTGTCAAGATTTTTGATACAAATTATAACTTGATAAGATTAACGTTGAAAATCACTTAAAGATGAAATAAATCTTTTGTTTAATACTATTTATTGATTAATAGTTTTATATATTGACAAATAAATATCGTGCAATAGTTTATCGATTTGATGTAATTATTCTGAAGAATTAAAACCAACAGATGTTCAATAAATGTCAACACAAAACCCATTAATTTTTAAGCAAAATATATTAATTCCAGTAAATTCTTTAGCCGATTAATATATGAACTAATTTTATATATTTTCTCAAAAAATGATTTCCTATTAGAATGAATAATTAAATTATTTATAATGTAATGATTTTAACATAAATGATCAAGATAAAAAGATTTGATATATTTGAAAGGAAAGACCTGATTAAGTTAGTAATTTTAGTAACTCTACAAATGTATATAAGTTATATAACTATATTTAAGTACATTATTTAAGCATTTATGTTACATACTGTATATAACTAACACTTTGTCACCAAATCTTATTTTTACATTTTAGTCCCTTTTATTTTATATCTTATTATGTGACATCTTTGAAATAATCTTGCTTATTTATTTCATTATGGGATCATGAGATTTTGTTCTTGGTTATTATTTTTCATAAAATATATGTAAAAGATTTGAATAAAATAGAGTCTAGGTTATTGGGATACGCTTGCATAAAATATTCTTTAATCAAAACTAAAGTATTGCTATATTTTCAATAAGTATTAGTCATTCTTTAATGTGAACTCAAATAGAGTTTAACCTAGATAGATTAAGAATTATATAAGAATTGTTAGGGTGTTTATTATAAACAAGAGCTTACCTAAAAGTACACTATATTGAAAAAAGTCAATTTTAATAATATTAGTTAGAAATGTGATTCTCAACCGATTAATAATTAAGTATTTTAATCTATTAGAGAACATATAGTAATATAATATAATCAAAATATTTAATATAAATGACTTTTGTATATACAATAACTGTATATTTTACCAAGGTATATTGTTTAATAGAAACGTATATAAGAATTTTAATTATGCAAAAGATTAGTTTCTTTTAAAAGGGAAAAGTTTTAGCTATACATGTATTTTATAAGTTGTAAAAAATTTTAGGGAATTGAATACAATAAGTAATTCATATGTATTGATATGAGATTTAACTATAAAAGTTTTAAAAAAATTGCTTTAATCATATGAATTGATGTCTTCATTATTGTTATAAAATGAATTCTTATTTATCTGAGATGTCAGATAAATGTCAGATATTCTTGAACACCTCCTAGAATAAAGGCTGAGCTATTCATTAACGAATATATACATATATATATATATATATATATATCAGAAATATATATATTCCTAAATGATTAAAATATTAATATGAATTTAATACGTCAACATGGGTACTTTTCATTGTCTTTATGTTTCAACATTACTTAATATTACACTCAATATTACAGCCTACAATAAGGACCGTAATTATCAAAGATTCTCACTCCCGTGTCCTTCCACTCCCGAGCTGAAAATTTCGGGACATTCCCGTGACCTGAATTTTTACTCCCTTCCGTTTTACTTCACTCCCGAAATGTCATACTGATGCGATAAAGGGGATAAAGATTTGCATGAGCATGAAAATTATAAATTCATTTAAATTTTTTCCCTTTATTTTTGCCACTTCTCTTAAGGAATGGGGTATCTCGACAAAATCACAGGGGGGGGGGTATAGCCTTATACCCCATTGCCTATCCCGGATATATTAGGCAATGGAAAGTTTTCTGGGAATTGATTAACATTTGAACAAAAGTTGTTAATATTTTTTTTCGAACACAAACCTCTTTATTAATAAAATTGTATGAAAATTGATTTCATCAACTTTTCAGTAACCCTTGTATTCATTTTATCCAAGAGTGAAGTTTTTTAAAAACCTTTAATTGAGTGCTTTTAATAAGCTATTAGAAAGAATTAGTCTAACCAAGAATATAATGAAAATGAATTAAGTTTCAAATTGAAAGATGATTTATTTGAGACTAAATGTAATAAATTGTTTACAAATTGCGAAAACATTAATTAAATTCAATAATTATTACAATTAATTGATTAAAGTTATGAGCAATTGTTTTATCGAATAAATCTCTCAAAACATTCAATACATTAATTCAGTTAAAATTTACTCAAATTTATTACAAATTTTTTGTTCATTTCTTTTAATTAATTAATGATTAGAAGATAAACAATAATCTATCAAATAATTTATCAAATAATCTTAAATAATATTAAATCTATTCAAAAAAAAAGATTACAATTCCTAGATTACCTAGATTCAAATCATTAGAAAAGTTTCAGTTTTTAACTAAATTTTTATAAAATTCAAGCAAAAAACTGTAGTTTTGCATGCTCATTTTGCCTTATTTCTTAGCTAGCAAAATTTAGAGAGCATTAGATCAAGTTGAAAATACAGAAAATACTCTGAAAAGGAAACATCCCGAGTATGAAAAACCCCAAAAGTGAAATTAATTTCAAGTTCCAAAACCCTTCCCATAGAAGCTCTTTATATAAAATATCCCCAAAAAGAAAAACCTCTGAATTCTCAAAATGAAAAGTGATTTCTGGTCCAAAAGTTCAAAAACTAAATGAAATACAGTGCCGTAACATAGGTTGTAGTGTATATCCTTGAAATTGAAAAAATTCCACTAAAATTATAGATTTAATAAATAATTTTAATGAAATCTAAAAATTTTATTATGAAATTATTGCCTAAAATGTTATTCTTCTTATTTAGATGAAAAAATTTGTAATTTATCTGAAATTAAAAAATTAATCTCATTTTAAAGCAAAATAACTAATTTTATTAATAAAATATTGTTTTAATTTTTTTAGTCATTTATTCTCAAAATGAAAAACCTCTCAAAAGGAAACACATTTTTCGGTCCCCAAGAGTTTCTTTTTCGGGATATTTTCTGTAATAGGAAATGTAGAATCAACTAGATTTATAATCTACGTAAGTAAGTTCAAATATAATGATCATGCACATTTTTAAATAAGTGAAATCACAATTTCAGAGAAAAATTTCATTAGAATTCAAACAAAACTTTTCAATAAATTTTGATTTATTATTCATATTAATTATTGCACTAAAAAAATCTCACTTCAATGAAAAAGAGCAAGAACATCTTTTTATTCTAAACCAAAAATTGTGAAATAATAAAAAGTGAACAAGGTAGAAATTACGCCTCATTTTATGAGAATCACTTTGAATGAACTCATTGATGAGTTTTGAGTATTTGTTGCTTAAGTTTCTCTATTAAATACATTCTGTGTTGGGGTTGTCTCACCCCCTGAGCCAGTAATGAGTTGTTGTCCAAACGCATCATTTTTGGACCATTAAAGTACTCAAACTTCGAGGAGTGTTCACTCATTCCAATGGCTCTCAACCATTGCTGAACGTCTTCACAATTCCAGTCCATAACTGGTTTACGTCCCAAAGGAATAGATGGCTGTCCACTTGTCATAGCCATTGCCTGTCCGCCTGTGTTGGCAGTCATTGGCACTGGACTAGCATTCATATGTCTCATAAGTCTATTCTGAACTGTAAGTCGAGTGTAATCGCAATAGTTTTGTCTGGAATTCGTCAGACACTGACTAATATTTTGTGGCACCGGTTGTGCCATACCTTCTCTTTGCATTGCCTGTTGATGTGCGCGCGAAAGGGTTGCGAAATGTTGTCCCGATTGTGTTATACACTGTTGTGGTGAAGGAAATGTTTGAGTGGAATGATTGCCAACATTTCGGTTAAGAGTATGAATGAGTTGACGGTTAAGGGTTTGCGACTGAAGGCCATGAGTTGCCTCTCGTTTTGTCTGATAATCATTTACTCCTAATCTCATCGAAGCTGAGATCTGCTGTTCGACCTGTTGTTGATGTGCTCTGACCTGTGCTGCCCTTTGACGGGCCAATAGGTCTCCGAACTCGGCTGAGCTCTTTGGCATTGAACTCAGATTGGCCCGACCATGCACATCCATTATCTATAAGTATAATTATGTTAAACTACCATGATCAGTTATGACCACAAAGTGGGTGAAGTGTATGCATTAACTGTGCAAAATAATAAGCATGGTTATTTGTGAAAAGTGCAAAATTGTGCCAAAACTCAAAATTAGTGAACATAAATTGTTTATTAGATTAAAATCAAAATACAATACAATTCATGCGTTTTATTGAATGAAACAAAAAATTACTAAAAATCACTAAAAAAAATAAATTAAAAATAAATAACAAAATTAAAAGCAAATGAAATAAACGTTTGGATAAAATGCTATTAAAATTAATGAACACAAAAAAAATACATCAGATTTTGAAATACAAATTAAACAAAAGTTTTTCAATAATATATTGAGTTATGATTAGTGAATGTGTCATAAAATTGAAAGCAGTTCTGATCAGAGATGTCCACTAATACCTGATTATGAACTCTGGGGTAGTGCTGGTTCTGATGGCCCATTGAATAGGACTGTGCCATCGGTGTGGGCGACAGTATCCTTATTTGCTCTTTGCTTGGACATAAATGAGGAAGTGTTGCCGGTGGCGGCTGTGAAGGAATAGGAGGTGGCGTTGGACCCATTCCTGTGACTGAGTGCCGAAGCATTTGTTCTCTTCTGATTTGTTGCAATTGTTGTTGCCTTTGTTGTGCTAATGCCTGTAACTGAGGGTCCGGATGAGGCCCTTTTGACACGTGTCCGGGCGGTGGGGCAGCGAACTCAGGAGGCGGTGGCACTAATTCGGCCAAAACGTCCACTTCGTTAACGGCAGCCAAACCTAAAGATAATAACAATAATAATATTATTTTATTTTTAATAATATGTTTGAAAAAACTATAAAATAATAAAAATAAATTAAGGAAATAAAAACTTCCGGCTTTGGAAAGGGTTAGAAATGGACATTGACTTTAGAATTGAAGAAAAACCAATTGGGAAGTGATTTACTCTATTATGAATTGAAGGAAAAAATAAATAATAGGTTGGGTTTCATCTGAATAATTGAGTCTATTTTAAAATATCATATTTAAGATGAATGTCGAGTTAATTACCCAATGAGTCGATTTGCAACCGAATCGGTTGAGTGCTTTGTTTGCCATCAGCACCGACTGATTGCACGACTCTATTGATCGGTTGACTGATTTTCTCAGCGCTGAGAGCACTGGTTGAGGTATATGTCTGTTTCATAGCATTGTTTGGCACAGTTTTTGTCATAACAGACGACTGGCTCTTTGTCTGAAGTGGCAGTGAGTGCGCTGACGGACAGTTAGGCTGACGAGTCTTGTGCTGGTCTTCACTGACACTGACTGTGCGTCTCGTCTGATGAGAGTAATGATGCGTTTGTTGTGTGGCCGGCGCTGCACAGCATATCGAACCGCTGTGACCGATGGCCCGCATAATAGGAGCACTGTTTGGGGCGGAAGCTTTACTCAATTGATGGCCACTCTGGCACTCATTGGAAGTCTTAATCATTTCTCTTAAGGTCGCCATCTTTTCAGCAACAATTTCAGAGTTAGTCTGTTGGACACCCTTTGATGTCTGTTCTGGCATTTGGTGTCCTTTCCTTTCATTTTTGACGCCATATTCTCCCTCAACATCCGAAGAAACGCCTAAAAAGTATAAAACAAAATGAATTGACTAAAATGAACCATGGTCTTTTGTCATCATTAATAAGTCTTAATCGGAGATAAGATTATATATTCTTAAAACAAATATTAAATTAATTAAAGAATTTTTAAAAGATTACATTTTCATAATATTACACTTTTTCCCACAATTACCTTAAAATAGCTAAACATTTACAGTTCATTTAACACATTTCCCACGATTACATAATTATCAAGGTTATTGATTTACTAATAAACCATAATATACAATATATAAACATCAAGAAGCCTTTAATCTGCAAGTTATTTTGTTGAGAAAATTGTTCTAGTTAATTTGATATAAATGATTTACCAGAAGAACTGTTGTCACAACAGTCGACCTCAAAACAGGATTTACTCATTCGGATACTATTGTTGTTGTTATTATTGTTAAGATTATTATTATTATTGGAATTATTGGTAACATTTGTCTCTTTTTTCATAACAATGGATACGACAGAGGGTACAGACGCCACATTCGTTGGTTCAAAGCAAGCACTGGATCTCCGCTCGAATTCCCTAATATTTTTGCGAACTTTACTAATGGATTCACTCATTGAGTCATTGGTTTCATTTTCAACTATTTTATCACTTTTATTGTCAACGCTTTTAACATTTGATTGTCTGTCGATAGTATTGGTCATCGATTTAGACATAATCTTCTGTGTCTGAGCCCTCAACTCTTCTTTACAAACAATTTGTTGGGGTTTTTGTTCTGCAACAGAAGCCGAAGTCTGTTTCGAAGTCCAATTATTCGATGCATTTGTTGTTCGGTTCTCGACATAACTCTGAGTCATTCGATTCTGTTCTCTCTTAACGTCTGGACTGTTCTCTGGTTTCTGTTTTTCTTCATTTTTATTAGTTTTAAAAGTACTCAAATCAGTACTGCGTTCGATGTCCTGTTCCTCTTCAGACCAATAGTCAGGTTCAGGTATATGTGGGTCATTGGAAACACTTTCAATGGTGTCCTGTCGGGTATAAACAGAGGTTTGTCTCACATCTTGTCTGGTATTCGGCTGTTTTGCAGCTTTCAATTGAGAGGAGGGCAGAGGCGCCGGTGCTTTAGGAACAACAGTAACGACCTTTTCTGTGGCGTCATTTGTTGTGCTGTTCTGGCTATCGATTGGCCTAAAACTGGACAGCATTTGTTGGTTTTGAGCGACGCTCTCGTAATTGGCGTAATCGCTCTGTGAATGTTTTGTTTGTGACAAGGTCAGTTTAATCTGAAAATTATTAAATAATCAATTATTCGTGTGAGTATAATAATAACCAAGTTCAACTTACGACAGATGTTTGAATTCCACCCGGAGGTGGTGGTGGAGGTGGATAAGTAGGTGGTGGGGCTCGAGATTTACTAGAATCACCTTGCTCATTAGTGGAGATAATTTTACCCCCTCTTAACGCCAGTGTCTGTACATTTTGTGCGTAAATACCAGTGTTTAAGAAGAGTTTCTCTTCACTATTACTCATATGAGCGCTGTTTTGGAGATTTTTGTCGACCATTTGAGCCAAACTCTGCTGAATATCTGGAGTCGAATTGAAATTCTTATGCAAATGATTAGAAGACTTTTTCTTTTTCTTAAGTGCAGTCATAGAATCATATGTTTTGACGGTTGGTTTGGAGTCAAGGGAGTCATTGGCCTGTCTGTCGAAGAACTCTTGCAGTTCATATGAAGATATCCTTCGTGTGGAACGGGTTCTAATTGATGCCACTTTCGAATCATTACTTGTGGTCTCGTTTTGATGGAACTGATTGTTTACAATCATTGACTCAATAGATGTCGTCGGCGATGAACTCTGACCCTCAGACCTGCCCTCTGAATCATAATCAAGTCCAGAATTTTTATCACTTTTAGCAGCTTTTTTATCACCCGATTGACCTAGGTCAATGGTAGTGGTGCTCATTATTAATGATTCAATAAAAATAAACATTAGATAACTTACCAGAAGTATTTGGAATGAGTAACGATCGGGCTCTGGCTCTGCCTATTGACAAAGTAGTTGTTGGGTCTCGTTTTGGGGGCTGAGGCGGTGCTCTACCTCTAGAAGTGGAGCGCGACGTTGTGTTCAGATTATTGGCCGAATTGCTGGGAGAGTTTCGAGGAAGTGTCGAAAATTTGTGCATTTGTGTCTCATTCAGTGCACTCATCACATGAGATGTGGGCATAGAAGTGGACAACTGGTCGGCGCCACTGATTGTTGACTCTTTATTATCACTTTTGTTGGAATTTTTCAAAATCGATTTAAACTGTTTGCTATTCTGTCCGGTGGACGAGGCTATAGGTGTGGCCACAGTCATTGTCACTCTGTCCCCGGACTGTCTGATCAGTTGCACAACTGTTTCATGAGTCATATGCCTAACATCCTGTCCATTGACAGCTAATAAGAAGTCTCCTCTCTTAAGACCCGCGGCTTCAGCCACTGCTTGACTCTCGATCTCATCCAAGTATTGGAGACCAATGAGTGACTGTTTTCCGGATAACGTCTGACTATTAAGTGTTTTCGCACCGCGTAATACAAAACCGAAGCCTTTTGAGCCTCTCTGAAGAGTAACTGTCCTCTCATGATAGAGACCGGACCCGCTCTTCGAATCCTTTAAAAAATAATTAAATATAAGTTTTCGGTTAAAAATTAATGAAAATATTTAAAGGAATTAATTTTACCATTTCTTGTCAGCACTTCATAAATCTTTTAAACATTTATCACATGAATTGACTTAAACTAAACTAAATTAAACTGAACTAGATCATTAAACAATTATCAATTCCTATTTAAGAAATGTCTTATTTATTTAGGATGCATTTAGTAGCAAGGACAAATTAATTAAAATAAAATTGCAATAAAAGTAATTAGAATTATTGTTTAATTACAGGTTTTATTAATAAAAAAAACTATTTTCAAGACTGAACTCAATATCATGTAATTAGTGTCCGGTATTTGCAATCATTTAATTAATTTTTATTAATAGAAAACTTCAAAATATTTGACTCAAATTCGTAAACAAATATTAAAATTAATTAACTTTTGGTTAGAATTTACCGGATTTTTATTTAAGAAATGTTTTTGATGACTGCGTCCTCTCGCGGGTAGAGTTGTGGCCGAATATTTCTGGTCACGTCTGCCCTCAACTCTAGACTTAACCTTTTCGACACAACACGTAGGGAATAGACCCTCCTTTCCATCGAGACATCTGCGGCCTAAAAGAAGTTTCTGATTGGCTATCGTTGGGGGCGACGGAACGTTTGGCAACAAAACTATCAAATCATTTCGACGAAGAGCTAAATGTGTCGGATCACCACTATTATAGTCAGCCACTGCGCAGACAGTCATTCCGGGCAGTAACTGAACTGGACGTACACTTGACTCATCATCAGAAGATGAATGGGCCTCGTCTTCATCGACACCATCTGATTGAGAGCCATCCTCACAACAAACCCCTGAAGAAGTTGTAGTTGTGGTGGAAGTGGCACAGGAACGGCCCGACGGAGACGGAGAACCGGGACATGGCTTTGATTGCATTAATTTTTGTTTTGTTGAGTCCATTTGATTAGTACTATTGGAATGTTGTTCTTCTTGAGTATGCGGTGCCCTTCGCGCCGGATTATACTTGGGTTTATCCCTGTAGGGCACAACCATTTCTGGTTTGTGATTGGATATGAGTTCGGCTAAACTCATATTACCGGCAATTACTGCAACCTATCAGTAGATGTCAGCCATTAGTTTGAGATAACTTTTTATTAATTGTTTAATTCAAGTGTTTGTAATTTAATTAAAATAATAAAATCCAAATAAATTATACTCTAATGACTAATGACTTTCACGGATGAGTTATTCAAATATTAATTCCCAAAAGGTTTGAAGAGAAAGTATTATTAATTTGATAATGACTTTAAGTTAATGAAAGTCAATAATAAATGCAATTAAATAACAATCAAAAAACACATCTCATTTCAAAGCTATAAATACTTTTCAAAACTAATCAAATGTCAAATGATTTTTACTTAATTAATGATACTTTCTCTGAAAGGATTGCCAACATTTGGTAATGGAATAGCCATGACTTCTAATGTGAATTCCTTTCACTGAAAGGCTTTCAGTAATTGAATTAAGAGTTGGAAAAAATATGTAGAATTCTTTCCATATCTCATAAGATAAGTTGAATCCGTATTGTTTAGGCTTTTCTATAGAAAACTCAATTACAATGTATTTGACTTTTAATACAATTAATGATAACTTCAAAACAAATGATCAATAAATGAGATAATAGTTCTTTGTTTAAGAGATCTTAAGATCAAAAGTGAATTAACAGTTTTATCTAAGAATTTGAAATATCACTAATTATACGAATAAATAGTGACTCATATTCTTAGGATTCATACCTGATGTGCCGTTTGATGTGAATTATTGGTTACAGTGGTATCACATCCTCGCAGAAGAAGAACTCGAGCGCAGTCTAACTGATCGTTGATTGCGGAGACATGCAGTGGTGTATTACCGCTGCCAACAATACGACAATTCATATCACAGCCATAGTATAACAACTGTTCCAAATGTGCGACCAAACCCAGCTTACATGCCTTCACAAAATAAGCAAGCATAATTAGCACTGGTCTTCTAATATACAAATGACCTAGATCACATACATGATGAACCTCTTGCCATCCGTGCTGGTCAGTCATCCCTAATACTGAGTGCTCATGTAATAGGAGTTGAGTCAGTTTAGGATTAGATTCATTCAGAATTGAGTAATAGAGAGGAGTGAGACCCACGGCATCCACATAATTGGGAGACGCACCTGTCATTTACCAGTAAAAAATTTGCTCAATTAACTTTTTTTCTCACAAGAATATCAACTCATTTAAGCAAATTATTCAAAATTAGATAAATTTCTCAATAATTACAATCGATTTGTAAATATTAAAGAAATAAATGTTTTTAAGTCAATACCTAAATCTAAGAGCGTTTTGAGCGCCACGTAATTGGATTTTTGGACCGCACAGTGAAGTGTAGTTCTTCCGTCTTTAGTACGGAAGTCCAGTAGTGCTCCGCCGTTGACCAGACACACAATAATTCTTTGGACAGCACTTGTGGTCGACGATTGACTGGTGGCCGCACAGCTCAATGGAGTGTCACCATTAGACTCATCCACAAAGTTTGGGTCACAATTGAGCAAAATTTTGGCCACTTTTTCAATGTTTCCATTTTGAACGGCACTCATCAAACGACTCCTTTTTCGCCGCCGACGAGTTGTGGTCGCTATCAATCATACAAACATTCAATCAATTAAAGGGTTAAAATTGTAAAATTGAATCATGGCAAATTTATTATGAAATTAAATGAACTTTTAATACATACTCTTATTAAGAATGCATTTATAAAATGTCATTTTACTAATTAATAGCATTTTTTTATGAATTTCCGCTTTTTAAAGGGTTATAAAATATTCAAAAGGAAAACACCTTTCAATTAAGCTTGCTAATTTAATTTAAATTAAAAAGTGAGTTAACCATAATGTGTGGACCACCGGCGAACTCAATATTAATTTATCAGTAATTTATAAATTTCTTTGCTATCATATCATTTGATAAAAAGATCACCAAAAAAGACATTAAGAAATTACTAATATTTCTATATAAGTGTAAAATACATTTAAAACTTTCCTTTAAATAAAAGTTTGAATTAAAATCAATTGAATAAAAAAAACTATAGAAAAAAAAACACAGAATTTTAAAGACTGTAATTTTGATTCATTAATAAAATGTTTTAAAATTTTGCCAATAAATTAAACTTTGATAAATTGATTAACTAGTTAAAAGGCTTAACAGGTTCTAATGAAAGTATAATTGAGTGATGAAACTAACCTGGTGGAAGAGTAGTCATGACTTCGCCAATTTTGATCCGCTGTTTGTAGAGAAGTTCAAGTCTTATACGATTACAACACTTTTCTATTGATTCACTGAAATAGTTATTTAAGTTTAACTCTTCGTCGAGAAAATGACCAAACGATGCACAGAAGAAACCATAGTTTAGATCACTATTTACAAGATTATTGCACCGTTCGATTAGGCTTTTCTTTACATTCCATATGCGCTCGTATTTACTACATATCACTGTTTGCTATCGGTTTTTATAAAATCAAATAAATGAGAAAAAAAACATTTAATCAAACATTCTTTTGGTGTCAAATATGAATTGTCATCGAAATGGCATTCAATGCTTACCTCTGCTTGAAGTTCAGGAATATAGACATTAAGGTATAGAAAATCCTTTTGTGATTCGTTGGAATTGTGTTGACAATTGTTATGTAAATCCGTTGTCTGATTGCAATCATCGGGTGATCTCTTCATCATATTATATACGAATTCATCACTTAATATATTACTGAAACAAAATGTAAATAAAACCAATTATTACACAAAACTTTTTAATTAATTAAGAAAAGTTTTTTTTTATGATCTAGATTATTTTAATTGCTATCCAATACATATAACTTTAACAAGTATAAACTTGAGACACATATTTCACGAATAACTTTCACAAATATCTGATTATGTCAATGAAATAAACATTTTATAACAAGTTTCAAGAGAAAATGCACATGATACAAAAGATAGAGCTCAAGTATTTCACTGGAATTATATTAAAAAACACTTTATACAGTTGAACAAATTAAAGTGAGCTAGCTCACAGCCTGAGCAATCACATTCTCACTGAATAGGATTTGCATACAAAATGGAAAAAAGTAAATCTCATTTGAATTTCTGCAGGTTTATATCCTAACACTATTTGGCCAAAAATTTATTGAAAAGAAGAAAAGTATTGAAAAAATCGTTTCTTTTCGGATATCAATCAAAACGAAAGTCTTATCAGATTTTTATTCATTGAATAAAACAAAAATACTGTGAAATGAGTGAAACAGTGTTTTTGTCCGACAATTTGCCAAAAGATTTGCGCAAAATTTCTAATTCAATCAAATCTATTGTTTTCTTATGAGTATAAAATTCAAATGATTTAATCATTATTTTGTAGACACTATTTCCGCATAGTTTTTATGTCCATTAAAATTGTAATTTTATGTTCTCGATCATTCAATATCTATTAAACTGAACAAGTTTCTTTTGATTTACACACCATTTTTGGCTCCAACTTATTTCACACAAAAAATCTGTTCAATTGATTGCTTCCATTTCTCAACAATTTCTTCAAATTACTCACAAAAAGATAATCAAAAATAGGAATCAAATTAAACTCCGGATTAAATAAAAATTGTTATCACTTTTCTATTCCCGGAAATTCTTCTCAAAACAGTAATTATCGATAAAATTGCTTCACAACACTTAAGCTTTTTTTCACAACAAAACTTAATTAAGAAAAGAATAAATAAATAAAATTTAAATAAAAATTACTTTTGAATAAAAAAAAACATTGAAAGGAATGACTGTTCATTTGAAAGTTTGCTCAACAATTTGTAAAATTTTCAGTAAAATTCTGATAATAATAAATCCAAATCACATTTCTTTTAGTAATAATAACTTAGGATTTAAACAAGAATTTCGTTTTTTGAATAAAATTAGTTTTTTTTCCAACAAATAAATGAAATTCAACGAAACGTTTAAATATTTACTTAAAACAAAAATATTCCCAAATTTCAAACTTTTAATGAGAAAAATCATTGAAAATAAAATTACTTTTACCCAAAAAATCATAAAACAATATCCTATTAACAAATGAATTAAATAAATATGTCATCGGTTTTGATGTCATACGTCATAAAAATAAATTGTAATAAACTTTTTATAAGTATTTTTTTTATAACTAACAATAAGTTAATATTAAAGTATCATTAAAATAGCTATTGTCCAGGAAAAGTACAGGTATTAACACTAAATACAGTAAACTTATGATAAAAATAATAAGATTTTAACACAAATTAACTATAATTTTGTTGTAAGTTTTCTACTAATTATTCTAAATTTAAAACAAATTAATAAAAAAAAGAAATTCTATACTTTAATCACTTAATATAGTGTTTAAAACAATGACCAAGGTAAACACAAGCACAAGAATAAATTTTCAAAACTTTGAGCACAAAATATTAAATACTTAATAACGGAAAACAAAACAAAAAATCTATTCTTACGATAATATCTATATTTTCATTAAGAAATCCGTAAAGAAAATCGATAATTATTGGAAAAACAAAAGTTTGATAAACAATATTTTATTACAATTAGTCATCAATTCTGATGTCATGCGTTATAGGAGTGTAATAAAAAAAATTAAACGTGCAACTAATTTTAAGTATTATATCAAAATTAGCTACTTTATTATACCAAAAAAAGCCAAGAGCTAAATGTGATGAAGAGAATTAACTTTTACTCTTTGAAAAAAAAAACGTTAGACAAAGGAAAAGAGGGAACAGAATGAGAATTAGCACAAACAGATGTATTTCTCTCATATCATTAGAGATCAGTCCCTGAAAATTAGTGAAAAACATAACAAATTTATTCTTTAATTGTTTTATGGATTTCTTCAAAATATAGATAAAATAAAATTAGATTAACAATAAGTGAAGCTTTTATTCTGATTGAATGCAATCCTTGACCGCAAATCCTGACTAAACACAACTGAAACACTACTATCAGAACTGATCTCTCATTCAATCATATGATTAGTGTTTTTTAACTTATTTGGCAAAAAAATATTTTTAATTAACTGATTGATCGATCGATTGCTAAAGAATTCAATCGTTTACTATTAAATGATGACCAGCAGGGGTACAGTCAGGGCAAGCATCACAGGAACAGACAGTCCATTAGACAGGCCTTCAAACAAAAGGCTCAAACTAATTAAAAACGGTGAGTTCACCACCCTGGTCATACATTAGCAATTTTAAACTTATATAATATATTCAAATCATGTGTTCAAAACTCAATAGTCTATTGAACTCAAGACTCTTCGGTTAAACTTTGATGAAAAGTGAAACTTCAGCACAAAAATAATCAAAACATTTCTGAATTAATTTCTGAATTTTCAATTCACAGCTTCTTCTCATATATGAGAAGAGATTTAACCAAAAAATATTAATATACCAAACATTAGCTGAGAGTTCGTCCCATAAGACGGGGTTATTATCATTACTATTATTGGTATAACATTACTCTTTCGGGTAACGAAAAATTCGTGATTTAAATATCAAAAACTAAAATATTCCCACAATTTCTATAGAAATCTAAACCTGCAAAACAATGTTAAGGTTAGCATTAAGTTTACATTATAGTCAAAGGAAAGGCTATTCACAAATTCATTCACTGTTTAATGAACTTCAAGAGTTACAAACACTATATGTCATGAAATGGAGCTTAAGATTTGCTAATAATGTAAATTATTTTTGAATATCATAGCCAAGACTCAAACTCCTGGCAAAACGTGACTAAACTTTGCTGGCTTTCAATAATTGAGTGACAAAACATATCCTCGTTCTCCTTCTCATCGTTTTCTATTGAATTTCGTGAAAATTTATCTTTTCTTTCCCTCTGTTTGCTTTCCAACAAATATTTATGTAATTTCACTGTATTGGTGAGATGTGCAAGATCATCATAAGTCTATTATCCATTAAAACTAGAGATCAATCATATTTTATTAGGAAAAAACCAATTCTATTCTATTCTCCAAATTTGGTGTTTATATTAAAACTGAAATTAAAGTTTTGTTCAGTAGTTTAAGTACTTTAAGAAACTGTAAATGTATTGAAATGAAAAATATTACTATTTTTAAGCATATCTTCCAAAATAGGAGAAACACCATTTTTGTGCTCAATTTTATTTCTGGTTTATCACACAATCAATAATGAATAGAATAAACAAAACTTGACAACTCTTGACTATATATCCTAACAAAAACGAAAGTTTGAGTTTTCACTCTAATTATCAAAATAATTACTTATTCCTTATCGGAGAAAATTGCTCTGATATTAAACTTTGATAAAGCTTTGATCGGAGCTCCGGATCATCGGCCGGTGCCTCTGCTTATCACTCATTTCAAAGTCTTCAAAATAACAGATAAAACCATCAAAAGCTTAAATCAGTACTTTTTTCTCATGATTTTAGAGCTGAAGAAAAAATTTTCCCAAAAAATTCAAATAAGAGAATATCAGAACCGATATTTCAAAGAAAAAATCTTTTTATATGCGATTATTACCAAAAGGTTTGTGTCGAAAGGAAAGCATACCTTCAAGAAAGAGCTAACGTTATATTTTCATCTCTAATAATAAACTGTTTAACCTTTGAAATGAGGCGCTCTGTCTTTTCACACAAATAATAACCTGAAAAGTGATTATTTTCAACAACAAAAAATACAAACTTTAAGAGAATAAAAAATCCAAAATAATCGGAGAGATTTTTGTTGCACTTTTTTGAAGGTTAATGAATATTAAATCAAATCTCTAAGATTACATTTTTTTTGTTAATTTTCTTTTATTATGAACTGAATTTAATCAGCAAATCATTCATTTATCACGGATTAGATATAAAATGTGTTACGCAGTGCTGAGCGCACAGACTTTAATGCGAATTATTCTCAGATTAATTGCATTATTAGATCAATAGATAAAGATATCAAAAAAAGGACTTTGAGTTTATCCATGAATTTTGATTAGCCATGTATTGCAACACTACTAGAGTAGCCATACCTCATGCCTGTCCATATTGGAGTCACTTTTTTTTGTATTATTCCATGTATTTAATCTTGGTAATAAGCAAAATAAAAGCCAATACAAACAAACAATCTAAGAGATGAAGAAGAAAATATCCGTCTAATGATTGATCTGATCTTGATAATTAATGAATTTCACTAGTAATCTGATGAAACTTGACTGAACACATTCAATCAAATACCAAGATAATTCTCATATGAAGTTAAATAACTGGTTTATTATTTTGTTAAGAATTTCTCTTGAATTTCGTAAAGCAATGAAAAACAATAACTATAATTAAATTCACAAAAATACTCATTTTTGATAAAAACAAGTGATTTATTAATAATTATTAAATTTTTTCTGACTGACATTTAACCAGTTCTCAAGTCATTAGATACTAATGAAATTCAGACTTCATTTCCATAACTTTTGATAAAATCTTTGATGGGAAGGGTTTAATGGGATGATCCCATGAGGTATCGGTTTTCACAAAAGACTATCATATTATTAAAACGCTTATTCGAGTCATTTATTTTAATAATTTTAGTAATCAATTCATGGAATTTTTTTTATGATTTAATGGGATTTCTTTTGCTTTCTTTTAGAGGAAAAAGCTGCAAGGGTATCAATTCAATACTATTAAGGATAATTCAAGTATATTAAGTAAATTCTCAACTAAGCAGATTCATGTGGTGACCTGGCTAACTAATCCTCGTTAAAATTCTAGATTCAGGCAATGTTTATGTTTTTTCATAATATTTTCTGAGTATTTGCACAAAAGGTTTAGTTTCAAAAATATGGAATTTCCCCGTATTATAGCCCCCACTAAAATTCCAGGGTGACATAACTTCTAAAGAATTGCCAGTTTAACAAATTGCAAGTTGTTATCAAATTAGTGTCCTGTGGTTTGCAAAGACATCATATAATTAATGAATGCTAGAGTTTTGAACTTTTCAAGAGTAAAAGTTTGCAATTTTTAGCAATTTTATCAAAATATGGTATTTTTATGAAAAACTTAAGCACTTTCTCAAGGATTTTGAATTAATCAAATATTTCACTCTTTGTTTCACATTTAGAGTATTTTTCAAAGTTTTGTAATATATTTGGGAGTGATTTCGGGTAACGCAAAAAAAAGCAATTATTCTAAAAATTATGCATGTTAAAACCAAGGCTATATGTAATTCTATGGCAGAATAAATCTATTAATCATAAAGTATTGTCATTATAGAATCCTTTGGATTATTTACTGGTTATTTGAATAATAAAATTGAGACAATAATTATTGAATTGTAATCCAAAATTGAGTTAAAACTTTGTTCCACAAAATAATAATAATAATTCAATTGAAATATTGCGGAATTAAAGTCTATTCTATAATACTTTGAATTAATAAATGGGTGAAAATTTTCACTAAACAATTCCATTAACTAATCTTGGATAGCTTTTAACG
Source organism: Galumna lanceata (assembly GCA_034695685.1). NCBI lineage: Eukaryota > Metazoa > Arthropoda > Arachnida > Sarcoptiformes > Galumnidae > Galumna > Galumna lanceata. The sequence continues at coordinate 19,011 of JAQFZL010000025.1, forward strand.
ACTGGTTTCGCCCATAAAACAAAACACTTAATAAATATCAATTCCGATCAAAACTATTATCATTTCAGGAGTAACGGAAAGGTGATAGAGAGTGGGAGAGAGAGAGGGGGAGAGAGAGAGAGAGAGAGAGAGAGAGAGAGAGAATTGTTTCATACATTAAATAATTATGATTTTCATTAATCGGATTTTAAAAATTTTTAGCCACAAATTTAACGATCGGTTAATGTATTGAATAACACATTTAAAACACTTTTCTTCCGAACAATTACTTGATTTAAAATCTTTTCTCATCACTAATGAAAAGCAAAAACGCTTTAATTGCAGCACAAGACTAACTGCACTTTTTTAGGGTCAGTCACGAATCAGAGGTTTTGTCATCATTTAAAACACTAAACAATTTATTTCTCTTTTAATTTGTTTTATATAATAATTGTTCGCTTCTGACTATTGACCCAAAAGAAGATGAATTCACTTTAAATAAAAACACAAACAAAAAAACGTTTCTTTTCAAGAGATTCATAAATAGACATAATTTTCTTCCGAAATTGCAAACTATTCTTGTCTTTTGAACTTTTTCCAAGTTATAAATATCAGTGTCTGTAATAATAACTATATGGTATTAATTTATAGTTAGCACTGAACTTAAAATCGACTTAAATATAATATAAATATCAAAAGAGAATTACTTTTCATTTTAATGACTAAATTATTCAAATAAACAAAACCCGAGCACTGAATACGATAACAATATATCAAGAAAATCATTTTTAATATTATTTTAACAAATTTTCTTGAATTTAATTATTATTAAGAATTAATATATAGAATAACAGAAAAAAAATGTAAAATAATTCAATAAAATTTCAAAAATTACTTCAATAATACTTCAATTGTAATGAAAGCTAACTGTAATTAAGTCAACACTTGACTAATGAAAACAATACATTAAAACAATTCATAGTGTATTTCAACTAATCTATGATAAATTAGTCAATAATTTTCATTTATAACAAAATTGAATATTGAATACACAAGTATTTGAAATTAATTCAGCAAGGCACCAATAAATTAAGTGGTTAATGTAAGGGTGAATTATCTATTTAGTTTGATGTAAGCATGTATTGAAAAATTCCAATTCAAATGAGAAATTCATTATTAATTCAAAAAAGAAAAGTTTATTATTTTCATTGAAAACAATTTGTTATTCAATACTACGAATATTTCAATCAAATGTCAGTTAGTTTTGTAATTATAATCCATTAGATTTTGAATTATATTCGAAACCATTTGTAAAAAAGAGTAAAACAAAGTCTAATTACGATTTCAATCTTAATCTTAATTCTATATTTTCTTTGATTTCAATTTCAATTAATTTTTGTAATTAAATTGCATTCAAAAAAAATCTGTTCAATAGATTTAATATAAATTACATTTTTATAGCTTAATAGACACGAAATGAATACAAACACCTTTGCCAAGACATGACCAAGGGGAGTCACAATGAAATACTCATCCATTTAACTTAACTCAATATTGATGAGCATAGAATGTGGTGTCTCTCAATTGATAATTAATAATATTGACAGAAGAGATTTAATAGCTACTTGCAATTAATTCCAATATAATCCTGATAAACTAACTTTTAAATATATGTAAACTCTTGAGGGCCGGCACTGGACTTAAACCCGATATTCAATATATGGAATGATAGGGAAATTGGATAAAAAGATTAGAATTTATTGGGAAAAGAAATACTTAATTCAATCAGTAATCAAACCGAAGGTTACAATCATTAGAATACTCTGAATGAACGTAAACTCAAGAAAATGCGATTAAAACAGATTTTTGTTTCTCCAATCATTTCATTTATTTTTTGATAAATGGTTTGACACCTTTTCTATGCTATGATTTTTATGGCCGATAATCACTAAACCATGAAAAATGAAATCTCGATTTTTGTGCTCAAATTTTAATTCCATAACACAATTGGTTTAATATATTCAGAATAATAGTGAAGTAAAAACAAAAAGATATTTCAAATTTTAATAAATACTAATTAAATGAAAATGTAATTAAAGTTAGCCATTCAAATGGTCTCAAGTGATCGGGGCGTCAGCCAATTGGCAGCAATTCTTATTCTTTACCATTAAATTCCTTATTTGACTTTAAGATTATTTTGATTTTAATTTGATTTCTTATCGAAAAATAAAACATTCCTTCAAATAATGTTATAATAATTTGAAATTTGTTTATAATAACAATAATATATATTCAGTCCATTATCTGAACTGTAATTTTATTATTAAAGAAAAAGTTATCAAAAAAAACTTTTATTAAAAATTATTGTGTTTTTTAAAAATAATGTTATATTTTAGGCAAAAATCCAGTATTTCTTAAAAATTATGCGATAAAACACATTCATGTAAAGTGGGCTGTTATCACATTTTGATCATGCAGATTTTCTATTGAAATTCATATGAACCACATGATTTATAGCAGATTAGAGTTAGAGAGAGCACAAACAAAAATAAGACATCGGAGAAAATATTTCACTATTTTTTTATCATTTATATGTTTTATTTGTTTGAAAAACTTTCGCTATCAATAAAATTTATTGGGATTAATGAACAGGATATTCGTCAGGACTAATGAACTATATATTCAAACAAAAGTGACATTTTTAGGGAATGGAATTCATTTCATAATTAATTAAATGTGAAATTAGTTTCTGACACTATTTTATAGGCATTTCTGTCTTACAATTGAATGATTTGATAATAAAATTATTAAATTAATGGTTTAATACTTTTCTTTAAAGCAAATAAATTAAGTAGAAATCATAGTTTTGTTGCCAGGGATGCCAAAGGGGATGTCTATGAGAGTTCAGGTCATTTTGTACTTTCAATTATAAAATCCTGTTTATAAGAATCAGATTAGTTTTGCCGATATTCTAGCACGATGTTAACATGATCAAAACTTAGATAATGTTTATTTCAAACATATTTAGTATATTTTTGGCCTTTTCTTGGTTTGAGTGACAGATAAATGATGACTAATCTTTGAAAACTTAAATTCAAATCAATTTGAGATTATTTGCTAAAGTATTTCATAATATTTAAGCCCTTCTCTTCATCTCTGGTTTGTGATTGAAATGATGTCAACACTGATTTGTAGTCCAATTATATATAATATAATATTTTGAAAAATCAATTTATTGTTGAAAATTATTCAAAACTTATTTTGCAATCAATTTATTAATATATGATTTTTATTTCTTTTGAATTTTCAAATTATAATTTCAATAAATTATTACTCAAATACTGAGACCTGATTTTCTCGATTCATCCAAAAACGGAAATCAAAAAATAAGGATTTCATAGAAATTCAGATCAAACTCTAATAAAGCGTTTTATCATTCGTTTCATTTCAATCAGATTTATCTCTTCATTCAAATAATGAATAATTTTTTAAATACGAAACACATAATTACAGTCGACTCTCTATTTGGAAATACATTCAATAAATTACTAAATAATGATTTTTTGCCAAAACTTATTAATTAAGTTCTACTTTTATTTGACTCCAGTGTAATTAGACTGCAATTAACCTTAACTAATCAGAAAGGCCATATTAAGCATGGCAAATATTGATCTTGTTGAGAAATAGTAAACTGAAAAATGGACAAAAGTTCACGAACGAGAAAAAACGAGATTGGTAATTTTCACGGTTAGCCACACATATACTATCAATTGATGATATTTTCATATTTTCTTTAAGATATCGAAACTGACGGAACGATACAACGATTTTTCAAAAGAAAATCATTAATTTCTTTTATAGTAAAACATATAAAAGAAGATCTTATCCGGAAATCTAATGCTGTGCCAGTGGTGTGTCGGACGGAGGCCGAGCCCATAATATTTGTTTCAATATCTAATTCTATACTAAGAGTTATGTTTAAAAAATGTTCGTTTCATTAGATTGAGAGCCAAATATAAGAGTAGTTTTGTTTCTTTAATCCAAATGACGGCTAAAGTATATAATAAAAAGTGATTTGAAAACTAAAAACTACATCTTATGAAGAGTTGTGTTGAGCCCAAACGCTGACACAAACAAACGAAATACCAAGGATTGAATGAAAAATAAAAATTCTAATTTAACATAAACATCAAATGGATAACTTCCGCGATCGAGAAAATATTATGTGCTCTTAGAACTATTTAAATGTTGAAAATTCAATTGGAATAATATATTATAATTTATGTAAATTTTTTTTGACGTCTAACTCCTGTCACAAACTCAATGATAGTTATATTTAAAAGGGAATATTTAAATAAGAGTTATTCCATCATCATCTAGTACATTCTCTACATTTTCATATTCAGAATACATTAAAATTCTATTTTTACTTATTTTCAAAACTAAATTCTCTGAAAATCTTGAAATATAAGAGTATTGAAAGAAAAATAAAAACTTAAACTTTTTTTTAAGAATTATTTCAAACTCTTATCATATTTTCAATTCAATAACCGATAGAAAGAGACTTTTGTCCAAAAGTTTATGGGAATTATAAGAAAAATGTTAGCAAAGTATTCAATGATTCACTAAAAAGCCTTTTGTTTTCCATTAGAAAAAGTTCTCCGATTATTTCTTAGACACAATTTCCGCATATTTTTCACGTCCATTAAAATGTTGTAATTTTAGGTTCAGAATCATTTCAAATCTATTAAGATTCAGAGGGCTATCAACAGGTCTTTTACATCGCTTTTCACTTCAATTTGAATTTAATTCTTACAAATTTTTTTTCAATTGATTTCTTACACTTCAATACTATCGCAACAGAAATTCAATTAATAGAATTCCCTGGAAAACAATTAAGATAAATCTTTTTATACCATCATGGTATTATCATATTCTCACAAAGAATCATAAAAAAGCATCTTTTTCTTTGAAAAACTCACAAAAATTATCCAGGAAAAATTGAAATTCAATTATATTAATCCTTTTATTAAAGCTGTTAAGTAGCGATTAGAGCCACCAATAATATTCTTGTTAGTTTTCTTTATTCCAATTATATTATTCTCGGAATATAATTAATCTAGATAATATATGAGATGAATTGCATGCTCATATCCGCGTACATGATTAATGTGAACATTATTGGATCAGATTTCAGGCAAACGACAACAAACTGTCCACAAGTATTGAGCTTTAGTTCAATAGTTAAAGTATTACACAAATTATTAATTCAAGAGAAATGTTTTCCAATTAATTTTCTTGTTGTTGAAATTCTCGCACACTTTAACCTCAATTAAATTTAATTTTTCATTAATGCAAAATTGAAATGATTTTATCATTTTTCTCAATCATTTTTTTACCCATAAAAGTGTTAAATTATTCATCAAAAGATTCAGCAAAAGGTCACAACTCTGGCCAAACGCCAATAATTAAATCAGTGATGCAAACGATTTAAACTTTTTTTTTTTGAAGGGGGAGTTTCGGGTCAGACCAAACTATTAATAGATTTATAGATATATATATTTTTTATTCACTTTTTTATGTTATTATTAAAAACCGTAATTTTAGTCACAATAATCATAACATTTATTATTATTCATAAAATGCAGTTTTATTTTCGACTAAAAGTTCTGAAAAGTACTAAACTTTTGTCTTTTTTTTTGTAAAAAAAACTATTATTTCAATAACTCCAAACTGAAAACCCATAGTTTATCTGTCCTTTAAATGCAAAAGAATGGACACAATTATAGTTAAACTAAAAAAATTTATCGATTTATTACTTTACATACTCTGTTCCCAAAGGTTGAATTCCCATTAAATGATCTAGTTCTATGGGCAATAACATTTATCATCTATTTATGAGCAATTACAATTACAATTTTTTTTATGAAATAAGGGATCAAATTCTATGGGAATCGATATAAACCTAAATTTATAAAAATAAACAAAAAATTAAAGAAAATATAAGTTAATATCATTGAAATCATTGCTATTTATGTTCACTCATTTTTCATAAAAATTGTATTTAATATGTCCTAGATAACTAGATAAACACTATCTTAATTAAAATATTATTGTTTACTTTATCTAAAATTACATTATTATCTCTTTAGTTAACGAGTGCTACCATTAATTGATATGAAATTCAGTAGAATTTTGTTAAAATGTTTGAAACTTTTGTGTGAACTTCATTGAAAGCATCCCATTGTGAGCATCACTGAAAACAAAGACCACACAATAAAACTTTTCCGCTTTTAAATAAAGGAAAGCTCAGCACAAATGCTTTTAGTCGAGGCATTGATCTCATTGTTTGAGTAATAAATCTGTAAAAAACTTGTGAACCAAATCAGTAAATAAAGAAATGTAAGACTAAATAACAACCGCTAATAGTGACCAGGGCCGTGACCAGGGTCATCAATTAATGACTTTGAAGGATAGATCACTTCATTTAATATATTGAGTGAAAAAAAGTAAGTATTTCATATTAAAAGAGCACAGAATAAATATAGAGAAAACCCGCTTCACATCAATTCTACGATAATTTTTTCAAAATTAGTCTATAAATTGAATCACGAATTTTGAAACTAGTAATCAAAGCCATGACAAGCATAGAGAAACATACCCCTCCAAATTGGTGTTTGGCCACTCTTTATCTGTGATTTGCTTATTCATGATATTTTCCAAATAAACTAGATCCATTTGCAATGAAAATTTCAATTAACACAAACGGCTTATCTTTTTCACAGGAATAATCAAGATAAAAGACTTTCTCTTGTGTGCCGATGGAATTTCACAGTAATATATTAAATTTTACTAAAAGATAAAGTACCTAGACACTAGGTCCTAGTGAATGGCCTCTGAGCTCGAGAGGTTTCAAAACGAAACGGTTTTGAACGGATGGTTGAGTGCAGGTACATTTGAGTGAGTGGAGTACAGTAGAGTACAGGTACTTTTACTCTAAGTTAAGAACTGTTCTGTTGTGCACTCATTGCCTAACATTTGAAAAGTTCTGTTAGAGAGAAGAAGGCGTTCCCAGAGATCAAAGAGAAGACACAGTAATTCACTGACAAAAAGTAAACTTACACTAAGATTAGGGAAATATTTGATTTCAGAGTGAATTCCTTCTTTCGCAACAACTCAGCTATAAATGTGTTTCAGTTTATGACATATTTGTTTAAATTTTTTTCATTGATATACCGATTCTTCGGAGTCGGAGTCACTGCACTTCTGATTTTCTGTTCATTTAAATATAATAATGAGATAAACTCTGGTCACGTGACACAACCCCAACACATAACTGGTTTTTTTGTAGGAATTTCACTTAAACTTCAAAGGTATTGAAAAGGAGTGTGTAAACTGACAGCACTGGTAGCACCGGTATTACAGATCATTCGCCCTGAGCTCTTGATACCACCTGATTGGCCAGAGTTACCATGAATAAAAGGCCATAAATAATGTAATAAAATAAATGTCAAGCAAGTCTATCATTAAGTATGGCTATGTGCAAATACTTTTGTTCCATGTCATTCTATTTTGGCACAGAATACAACAGACCAGACGAAAGGCCGACTCTTCTTTTCAATAGAAAATAATGTAAATTACATATTATGTGAGACAAACATTTTTACAGTCTATCGATAAAATGTTTTATATGCACAATGAACCGGTGAAAGTGGCTTGCACAAACTTACATCAACTTGCTCAATTGCTACCTACAAATTGAATTAACCAAAACAGTGATCACTAAAGAAGCAAGCTCATTTTTCATAGCCACCAACACATGTTTTAAAGGAAATCAATAAATTGAAAATAAGTTTGAAATAGTAATAACTCAAAGTTGGCATAACTTAAAACACGATTTATCAATATTACGTAAAAGGTCCAGGGCTAAAATATTATAAGCCACATGAAATATTGCAAAATTAACTTAACTAGCAGAATAAATTGAATTCCAGAACCGGTAATCCCACTTAAGGCTATTTCTGGTCTAAAATCAATAGCAGTGGTGATAGTAGTGGTAAAACTCGAGAAAATAGTGGTTTATATAACAAACTTTACTGAACTCTAATTACAAATTACTGTCAGTAATGAAGAGATTTTTTTTAAGAGAGTCTTATCGTTCAGTCGAGTGTTTAAAAGAGATAATAAAGAGAAAAATAAAAACGTTTTTTTACATTATCTGACAAATTTGCCCAAAAAGAAGAACGTTAACCAAAGAGTAAGTAAAATACAGGTGCTGTCAGTCCAGTGCAGTGCAAGTGAACTGCAGGTGAAGAACATGAATCTCCAGTGAAACCAATTGAATGCCTGAGTCTGGAGTTAAACATTCAATTGGTTTCACTGAAGTCTGCGATTATTATTATTCTTCTAAACAATGAAGAGCTCATCTATTGATAAGTTTTAAAAATAATTTCCGGATAACCTTTCACAGTTAAATTGCTAGTTTGCCCACGATTACTTGGATAAATTGGCTCATATCAAGTGTGAACCATTCTTAAGCTCATTCATATTTGCATAGATAGTCAATCTATCAAGTTGTGCAAGCTAGTTTTATAATTAAATAATGTATAATTATATTCAAATTTTCTATTCATTATAATTAAGTAATATTTTGTTCTTATTTTTGATTATATTTTATCTAATTTTAGTATTTTTTTTCTCTCAATTGTTTTCGATGGTTTCAAAATACTTTGATTTTTTTATTGTTTATAATAAAATGTTTTGAAATATTATTTAATATTAAAAAAATTATAATAAAAATAAGATTAAATTGAAATTAATGTTTGAGTTTTTAAATAATTTTTAAGTAATTCAATTTTTCTTCTAAAGATAGGTGTTTGGCAATCAGGAAGAGCTATGGGCCAACGCCCAGAATTAGTAACAATTGATTATAGCTAGCAACAATTGTTGATACGGAATAAAAAAGAAAAGCAAAATATTTAACTTATTTCTTATAAAAGATTTTAAGTTTAAAGAAAAAATATTAAGTACTTCGACTCCAATGAAATCGCTTTAATGATAATCTAAAAACTTGTCTAAAAAACTTAATCAGTGATTAATTAGTAAACAATTTCAAACTTATTTGAGAGCACAACCACTTCTGAGGCTTCCCTACTATTCCATTGCGATTATCGTGAAATAAGTTATCATTAAAAATAAAATTCATTTACTCTTCGGATCCATAAATCAGTTGATAAAATGGTTATTATATGAAGTTATTTATTAGTTTAAAAGATAAAAAATTTAAAAGTGACATGCTCAATTGACTAAATATATGATTTGCATCATACCTACGGGAGGCATAAATTGACGCTTAATAAAATGATAAGATGTCCTTGATAAGAAAATTTATGCATCAAATTTAATGTTCATTAATAGACCCCCTATTGTTTTAAACAAGTGTGAGATTGTTGGTCACCTTGCACATCCTTATTTTAGTACAGTTCAACTTTGAGAGTTCAAACACACTTTCGGTTTATTATGAAAACACCTGAAGAGAAGAAACTGAAAACATTTAACTTAAAAATAAGAATAAAAACCAAAACCGAAAATAAATATAAATTGAAAATTAAAAGTAAAACAAAGAAAAGATTTTCTCATTTAATGTATTGATTGCTTGACTATAATTATCAACGAATCAAATGAAGTCTTAATCGACTTCTTTGACGGCAATCAGATAAGGAAATGTCAGTGAAGTCTGAAAGCAATCGTTTGTTTGAAAATTAGTTAATGAGAACTTTGAAAATGAGCATGATCATTTACATATGAATAGATGGGTGAACACACCATTTGAATAATTGCTGCCTTTGTCTTCGATTACTCTTTAAACTAATTAACAACAAATCATAAATCAAATGCTTTCCTTCAAAATGTGTCCACCATTTACTCTAATTCCTTGACTTTATTGTAAAGGACTCTACTTGACTGTACTTGCTCAATCACTGCTCAATCAATTAACAGAATAACATAATAATCTTAATATTTTAAATCTAATTAATAATAAAATAGAGCATTTAATTTATCAAAATTGAACAAGGCAAGTTAAGGCAAGTTAAGGCAAGTCAAGTGAATACATAAAGAAAATAAACAATAAATGATAATATTATGGGAAAAGTGCAGAGAATGTAATTCCAGAATCAGTTGTAGTGACAATAGTAGGCTAAACAAAACAATCAAGCTCAACTTAACAATTGAAAATAGCTGTGATAACATGTTAAGTTAACCTTGAAATGAGGCACAGAATAATCCGTCATTTCTTATTCTTCGGTTAATATATTTTGTTTGAGACTAATCTTAGAAACAATTTTTTTCTCATTTGAAGCGATAGTCCGTCCGTTTATCAGCGGACCATTAAATGGCAAATACTGTTATGACAGTCTGTTTTAGGAAAAGTTTTAAGTCTCTGAGAAAAGTCTTCAATCATTTAAATGCAAGTGAATAGCAGTGATAGCAGTGAATAGCCTCCGGAACACATACTGAAGACCAGTTATTATATAATGTTAACCAAAAGTTGAAAAATACAGCATTTATTTAAACGCAGTTTTTATCTCTTAAAAAACGCTTCAATCAAATGCTTGAACTCTAATCTTTTCTTTATGTTAGATTATATACCGGGATAACTACTAGGATAAATAGCGGCATTTTTTATACATTGGGCAAAAAACGTTGCATTTTATTGATGTTTCTTTTGGCAAGGTAATCATGCAAGGTAATCACATAACTGAACAAACAGTTAAATGTGAAACTCCTTTATTGGTTTTTTATAGCAAATAAAAATAGGAAAGTAATTTAATGGAGCTTGCTTAGTTTTACATATAACATAGATAATAGATGAGACTTACATTGATATATATGTTGTAAATATTAGTGATTCTCATATCCGACTTAGTGTTTGTAAATGATCTTGATCCTTTTTCAAGTTGACAAGTTTTATTATATAAACACTTGAATAAATTTGAACATGGTAATTTAAATATAGTCATTAATATCGATTGTATGTTGGCCAAGGATCAATAAGTATTGAATAAGGGTAGAGTTGATTCAGTATAAATGTTAATTGTCTTCTGTTGTGTCTGTGCTCTGTAGCCATTGACTTGTGCTCTGTATTCACACTGTTTTCGAGACAACTCTTCGCGGATTCAATAAAACTGTTTTCATAAAATCGCGAAAACCTACTCATGTGTTGATGTCTTACACTCTTTAAGATATTTTTATAACCATTTTTAATGATTTTCAATGAGAACTATCTATCGGTGGTTTATAAGAACCTGCGCTGTAGAGGACTCTTAGACTTTGCATTTGTTTGGGAACCGTTTCTATCGATTGATTTTGATGTGATGTGGGCTTCACTGCAGACGTCATGTTATGTAATCCTGTGCTCCACTCTATTGAAACGATAAGGAAGTATTTTAACCGGCAATCTAACCAAATATAACCATGCTACATCTAATACTATTTTCAATTACCTTCAATTCTAATCAAATTTTATTATGAGTTAAAAATTATTATAAAGTTATAATAATATTTGTTTTAAATGAGCAAGTATATTTTATTTGAAAATTACAGATTTATTTTCATAACATTATTAATTTTTTAAATAAAAATAAAATTAAAGTTTGAAATGAACTTGTTAAATAAATTGATTAAATCTAATACTCTATTTAATATTGATAGATTTAATATTGATGATTTTACTTGGTTATAAATAATAATATAAGTATAAATAATTATATGTAAATTTAAATATGTAGATAAACTTTTTATTATCTTATTTTTTGTGGGGTTTTTCCAAACTTGTTTTTATTTTTGTAAAATAATAATAATATTTATTGATTAACTCAATCATAGTTACAAACTGTTATTCTTTGAGAACCAAATAATATAAAATCTGAGTAAAATTATGAATAATTACAGCAATTATTTATAAAAATTAAAACTTTTCTTTTGAAATCATTTAAATTGTTTGAGTTTCGGATAATCTAATGTTAAGTCATTAAAGTTTTTGATTCCGTTATAAAAAATGGTTTTGAATAAAAAGTTTTTCTTTGGTTGGGGTAAAGTGAGGGTCAAAGAGTCTTTATTTCGGGTTCGGGTGAAAGGTTTCTGTTTGAAAAAATTGTGGCAAAAATCTGAGTATTTTTTAAAATATCCATTTGATATTTTTAATAGTTTAACTGACAAAGTTTAAATTTTATTATCTTGTTAATTTCCATTTTAATAAGAAATAATTTATCGTTGTTTACTTCAGGATTATTAATAGAAATTCCAAATTAATCATGGAAAATTAATCATATATTTAATAATAAACTGTAATTTTTAGCGGAATTTCATCTAAATATGACATTAAATTAGATAAGAGAGATTTCAACGCATCTAGGTAAAATTTTATTACAACTGTTTATTCAACCAAATTAATAAAAAGATCCAATAGTTTTGTTACAGTTCTTAATTGAAAATATTTACATAAAAAATATGAATAATTCCGACAAAATTGAGATGGTTTTGACCGAAAACCAACTTTATTTTGGACGAAATAAATGAATATCGTGATGGTCATATATTTATAAATTTGGCTAGATAAATTGAGTGAAGTATTTTTACCATTGGATGAATTTTTTTCTTTTTTATTGAAAATATATTCTTATTTGAACATGCAAGTTTCTCATTTAACATTTAAAAATTCAAATAGAGATCAACTTTCGAGTGATTATATTAAGGTTAGCCACAAGTGAAGTGAATTAATCAATAGTTTGTATAAATAGAAGTTCGTTTGAATTCAAAATTTCATTAGTTTTTTGTAGAAAAATCAATAGAAAAAATATTTCAGAAGAACTAGAAGTGAACTGACTTTAAGATCATTTCATAATACTCTTGGTTTTTATGCGCATTATATGACTACAATAAATTTAATGTGAGATAACATTATAGTTATCTATTGATTTGTTTGTGTTTTCAATATAAAATTAACAATAATTGCAAATAATGAGCAACGAATTGAAAGAAACAAATGATAGGAATAGACTCAATGATTCTCTGATTGAATCGGAGGGCGAATCCAGAATAACAATTTCGGAGTCACTGGAGGAGGCATTTGCCGAAAGCAAGACAGATCTGCCCTCCAAACCACCGTTTAAAAGACAGGCCTCACAAAAGTCTATCAAAGGTTTGAATAAAAATAAGATTTTCCCCCAAAAACTGCCGCCAATAAAAAAGAGCAAAACAATGAAGAGAATCAACAAAATTAAGCAAGGTAAGTTCTTTCAAATGATAACAACAATAACTATAAATTGTTATCATAGAACGGAGACATCAGGTCATACCTTTTGATGGCTTTGAAATAAAGTGGAATAATCTCTCATATATTGTGGAGAAACCATCGTTTGGAAAGTCAGTGCCGTCTTATCGAGTTATACTGAAATGTTTAACTGGGTCATTTTCGAGCTCACAATTAACTGCAGTAATGGGTCCTTCGGGGGCCGGAAAGTCAACACTTCTTTCTTGTGTTTGTGGTAAAAGAACTACAGGAATGTCCGGCGATATAACAATCAGTGGTTGTAATCGAATCAAAGTTTCTATTATTACACAAAACGATTATTTGACCGATAAATTCACGCTAAAGGAAGGCCTACTTTTTGCTTCTAAAGTAAAGAATGGTCGCAAAAAGGATCATGATGAAATTATCAACAATGTGGTCAATTCATTAGGACTGGAGGGCTGTTTAGACACTCGAATGGGTAAATGTAGTGGAGGTCAAAGAAGAAAGATATCAATTGCTTTGGAGTTAGTGTCGAACCCAAACATTCTTATTTTGGACGAACCGACTTCAGGACTGGACAGCTCTGCCTGTTATCAAATTGTGGAGAATCTCAGAGAACTGACTCAACACAAGAAGAATCCGATGGCAATAATCGCTACAATACATCAGCCCTCGGCTCGAGTTTTCAATTTATTTCACAATATTTATGTAATATCACATAATGGACAGGCTATTTACCATGGTCCTCCAGGTTTGATATTTTATTTACTCTTCTTTTATTTATAGTATTATCTGAAATGGCAAATAGAATATCCCCACCCCTAGGAAGAGCGATCGAACAATATAAATAGGCGTGATTTTCCAAAATACCCACATAAGCCGAAAAATTGGCAAAGTACCTGGCCTATACCGTTAAAAAGGACCCCTTATACGAGCCGGTGCGAAACGACTGCTCGTCTTTTAATCTTTTTTGATTGAAAAGTCAAAATTTTCAATAAATATTTACATATTAAGTAATTAAAAGTATCTTAATTAATTATTTAAGGGTTTTAAAGCTAAAAATGGCTCATTTTTGAAGTTTTTATTACTTTTTGGAAACTTTAATAACAATAAAACTTGAAATTTCGACATAAAATTGCAAAATAGGCTAAAAACTGAAAATAATAACAAAGATTTTTTTTAATCAAAATAAATCATTAATTTAACATAAAACATCGAAAAACCATGTTATTTGCCATATTTACCTTTTCTAGATTTTTTATTCAAAATACCTCACCCTAAAACCCTTCTGAGGCCAAAATCCGAAACACCCTATCTATACCCTCACTGAAGTTCATCTCAGCTATACATGAATACACTTCATTATTGTTAGAAATATTTTCAATTTAAAATAAGATTAGCTTGATCATGTTATATAATTCTAATTTATTATTTACTTATTTGGAAAAACATATTTTTAATAGATAAGTTATATATGATAATATTGAACAAGGAATATATAACAGGTAATATATTGAAAAC
>JAQFZL010000026.1:0-33438 GCA_034695685.1 Galumna lanceata
AAGATTGATTTTGTTGATCAGATGGCATCTCAAGTAATGGTATTCCCGAATGTCTGTCAGAATCACCTCCTAGTGGTTCAAACCATTCGAGTTTTCAGTCGAGTGCTGGCAGTACTCCTATTCAGGAGGTTTGTCTGTTTGTCTCATTTTTCTATTATTTATTTAAAAATATTTTATTTAAAATAAATGTTTTCTCTTATTATGAAATTTTTAAAAATACTAATAATTCTATTTTTAATTCACTGCCTTTGGCTCAGATTATTAATGCTATTTACATGACCAGGAACACTCTAAAACATATAGGAACGTTGCAACTTTCAAATTAAATAATAATGAAAATTGGGTTATAATTCTATAGAATAAGTATATATAGCTTTTGATTCCTATTTTAAAAATACTCCCATTTTTGTGGACTGACTCAAACTCAGAGAATACGACAAAACAGTATATTTTTAGAAACAATTTCGGTTCTAAGAATAGCAGTGAAATAATTCTGTACACAACTCTCATGTCTCATAGCAACACTTTTTTAACTCTACTGTAGTTACTCAACTCAAGGATAGCCACACACACACACACACAGGGAGAGAGAGAGAGAAAGGGAGGGAAAGAGAGAGCTATTTTAGAAAGAGTTAAATGGAGTACGAGAGAGAGAGGGAGAGAATGTGAAACTGTGTTTAAGATTATATATTTAAAAGCCAGAAGGGATATGTGTCTATGTGAGTGAGTGAGAGAGAGGGAGGGAGAGAGAGAGAGAGAGAGAGAGAGAGAACGGGTGATTTCGGGAGAGAATGAGTAACTTAAGTGAAAGTAGGAGAATGTATGTCGAAGAGAGAGTATGGGAGAGACTGAAAGTTGTTTGAAGAGTGAGAGTGTGCGCTTTGACTGCAAAACAATGTTATTTTTGGTGTCTTATATGATACTAATAATAGCGTTTATGGCATAAAATAAGTTCATAAAAATGTTCAGTAAATCTCGATTTGTAACGATTGCCAAATGTAATGACTTCTTGAAATTTGGCACAAATTCGGCACAAATTTTTACTAATTTCAATCCAAAATATAAATGCGTTTAAATATAGCCTCTGTTGAAGAGATGAAGTTAGCACTGTTATAGCCTGTGCTATGTTAGCTTATACTGTTATAGCCTGTTCTGTTAGCCTTGGCGTTTTCTGGAAAATACTAATAACAGATAAGAATATATAGCCTTTTCTTTGATTCTGTCTTCAGTTTTATCTTATGTGAGGTAAAACTCCGTCAGAGAATTGTTAGTCAAACCACTAGACATGCGCTTCAACTTTGAACACATAAACAACTTTGTTATCACAGGAGTAGAACCTATTTGTCACTATATTTATATTATATATTATTTTTAAAAATGTTTGAATAAACAGAACTAATCATATTTACAAACACACTATCAATAGTATAGAAACCAAACGGGGGTATCCAAAGAGTTAGGATTATCCAAGAATTAGAAGCGGTGGCACTGCTTATGCTTATACTCAAGGATTTCGCTTATATGATAATTACATGGATTACGAAATTTTGGTTAAAACTATATTCAACTTATCTTAAAAGAGCTATAAATGCAAAAAAAAATCCATTTATCAGACACTGATTGGCGTCATTTCGGGAAAAATTTTCATCAAAACAAAAGTGGGTTTTATTTAATCAAAAGTGATAAAAAAGGGGTGCATTCGTTCATCTCATCTATACTTTCAAACAAAGTCCAGTCTATAAAAATCTTGAGATAAAGAATCGGGTGATCCTCTCAGTCAAGTGGTGTGAATACGCCCTGTCCTTATCATACTCATAGTCACAGCCACTGCCAGTCTATCATTAGATTACAATTAAAGCAAAAATAGAGGTTTTGCCGACGCCTTATATATTATTAATAGGAAAGCGGACGGGTCCCCAAATGTGAACTTGGTCTCTAAATATGTGGTTAGAATCCTATTTAAAGACTAGAATTGCCTTCTGTTGCGCATAATATCTGTAAAGCATTTGTGAAAATATGATAATATAAATCAATTGCGTTAAATGACTGGCGATTTTACAAATAGTATGACTATTTATAGTATCATGTTAGTACAGTTAGACCCTTTAATAAGTCACCTGGTAAAAACAGAATTCGGATATAAGCAGCTCTAATGCTGTGCACCAATATAACAAGTAGTAGTGCATCGGATATAAGCAGATACTTATAACAAAAATCATAAAATTACAAAAAAAAAAGTGTTACTATTCTAAAGTAAACAATTGTTTTGTTTAAAAATGTCAGCCAAACATAAAAGAGAAGGTTTTAATTTAGAATTAAAGTTCAAAATTGTGATTTTAATTGACAATAAGTGTATCATCGAAGAAATTGAAGGAAATTTTAATGAAAAAGGGATAAACAGACTAAAGTTACAGATTTTTTTTCTAATAAATAGTTTAAAATTTAAACTTTAAATCGTTAATTACTCATATTTTCTTCTAACCCGCTTATAAGCCTAATCCGGGTATAAGCAAATGCTTTTTAGTGCAACGATGATCTTCTTATCACCGGGTCTAACTGTATTATGTTAGTATCATGGTTATTTTGTAATTATCAAAGTTTAATCGATAATTAGTAATCTTTAGACTTTTGATCAGTGCATCCCATGATTCAGATAAATAAAGTTGTTTTTCCCAAACAATTTATCTATAGTTTGTTGACAGAGGGAAGACCTCAACACTCACGAGGTTTTGTTTTTCTCTTAACCGAAATTCAATTAAAGTTTTTTGAACCGTTTGTACCAAACAATAAACAAATGCAATATTTTATCTGTTTTTCAAATGCGATTCATTTGTTTTCTTTATCCCAATTAAAATTTTCTTGTTTTCATTCACAATAACTCATAACTTATGAGTCATAACTGATTTTACCACAAATAGACCAAAAAAAATTCAGAGAAAACATTCTTTAAGAATTTGCATAACACTTATCTTAACACTATTATGATTATTAACATTAAATATCAGTAGTATTAGGATTATAGAAATACTCAAATACTATAAAAATGTCATAAAGACATTTGTTAATAAAATGAACATGGTTATTTTCAATAGGAGCCGAGTCAATCGCCATTCAGTTCATTGAATCAGGGCAGTGTTTGTGACCTTACTCTTTATTCGTCGCCTTCTCTTCCGAATATATCATTGGGAAGACCTCACGTACCCAACAGTACGACCAGTGCTTCGGTGGTAAGTTTTGATCGATTGGTTTCTAAAGTTATTAACCGAATGAATGTTCGCATAATTTGAAAAAAATTCAACAAATCATTTATTAATGAAAATGTTTTGAATAGCACTCAGAGTCAGGAAAAGTGATTACATCTGAAGCCCAGATGCGAGCCCTAAGATTCGCGATGCCGTTGAACCCAATTCACAGTCATCACAGTTCGCACAGTTCTCATACTCCATCTGTGCTGCCATTCTTCCCTTCATTGCCAGGTCTGTACTCTTAATATAAATCCAAATCTAATAAATTAAATATTGGTAGTAATCGAAGGTGAGTTCACTCCGCCCACGAGTCCCGGTTATATCCAGCAACAAATGAAAGTTTTGGAGCAAACCAGAAACTCACAGACAGTAAGCACAATGTCTGGGGCCGCCACAACAGTCAATTCCATTACCAGTTCCGCTCTTTATCCTTATCCGCCCGGAAGTGTCATAACTGACTCCCAGGTAGCACAGGCTCGCCTTCAAAGGAGTCTTCAGCGACCATTAGGTCGAACACAAAGCGCTCCGTTGCCATTAGGCCATCCAATGCTACAACCGGGCGCTCAGGGAATCATATTATCGCCTCAACAGAGCGAACACTTTTATCGCGAAAAACAACTCTACGAACAGACGCAGAGAAATCTCGTCAAACAACACATCCGTCAAACTGTTCTGACCCGCGCCTCATCTAAGACTCAGGTCGTAGAAAATGTTGAGGAAGAAACTGAAGCGGCCGTCGCTCAGGAAATGAAAGACAGTCTACAGGAAATACTCGACACTCGTCTTTCGCCAGTGATTTCCGACGAAGTCATAGATTTAACGGCAGGTAATAAACGGCTTTCCTCTTATGAAAACGAAATGTTGAGACAACAGAGAGAACGCGAGGCATTCCTTCAGCAACAGAGAGACATAATGTCTCCCCAGAGCTCATTTCAAGGGGAAACTCCTGTCACTCATTCAAGACCTGGTCATCATCCGCATCCAAACCGACCACTTTCCAGAACACTTTCCAGTCCATTAGTAACTCTTAGTCCTAATGGCTGTCCGGAGCCATTGACTTCTTCCACCCGTCATATGTTCACTACTGGATTGGTTTATGACAGTCTAATGCTTAAACATCAGTGCATTTGTGCGGATAACTTCCATCATCCGGAACACGGGGGACGTCTACAAAGTATTTGGGCCAGACTTCAAGAAACTGGTTTAGCCCAAAGATGTGAAGTATGTGTCCCTCCATTTTTAAATTCAATTAATAAAATCTTCTTCAACAGAGAGTTCGTTCGAGAAAAGCGACGTTAGAAGAGATCCAATTGTGTCACAGGTATTACACATCCTTTCATTCAATCAATTTTTAAACTAATGTTTGACTTATGTTTAGTGAGGCCTATACTCTCTTATTTGGAACCAATCCATTGAACCGACAGAAGTTGGACACATCAAAACTCGGTTAATACTTGTTAATTGTTTGACAAACCATTACTCACACTTTTATCGACATTCAGCCGATCTTCCCATTAAGAGTTTCGTAATGCTTCCCTGCGGTGGTATCGGAGTTGACTCCGACACTACATGGAATGAGATGCATACGGCGGGTGCCGCCCGAATGGCAGCCGGTTGTGTCATCGAACTGTCTCTCAAAGTAGCCACCGGTGAATGCAAAGTATACCCATATTTTTAGTTATAATATGAAAATTAATGTTTAATTGTGTGCAATAGAATGGTTTCGCAGTGGTTCGGCCGCCCGGAAGCCATGCGGAACACCAACAGGCGATGGGTTTCTGTTTCTTCAATTCGATCGCAATCGCAACCAAACAATTACAACAAAAACTTAAAATGGAGAAAGTATTGATTGTGGACTGGGATGTCCATCACGGCAATGGTCTCCAACAAATCTTTTATGACGACCCACACGTATTGTATATTTCACTGCACCGTCACGACGACGGAAACTTCTTTCCCGGAACCGGTGATCTCCACGAGATTGGCATCGGAGAAGGGGTTGGCTTTAATGTGAATATAAGTTGGTTCGGTTCACTTAGTCCTCCAATGGGTGACGCAGAGTATTTGGCGGCCTTTCGATCTGTTGTGATGCCAATCGCCAAATCATTTAATCCGGATATAGTTTTAGTGGCCGCCGGATTTGATTCGGCTGCCGGACATCCACCACCTTTGGGTGGATATCAAGTGTCAGCCGATTGTTTCGCATATCTCACACAACAATTGATGACTTTAGCCGATGGAAAAGTGGTACTCGTTCTCGAAGGGGGGTATGTTTTCTAATAAATTTCTCCGATTTATTTTTAAAAATTCACTTTTCTTATAGTTATGATTTGCCCTCAATTTGTGACTGTTCTCAAGAATGTGTGTCCGCTCTTTTGGGCGATCAGTTAAGTGGTCTCAAAGAAGAGGAAATGACAATAAATCCGTCTCCAAATGCGGTCGAACTCCTCAATCGCGTTATTGCCATCCAAAGTATGTCCATGTTTTGTCTTAGATTGCCAAGACTAACCAATTTCATGTCAGGTGCTCACTGGCCAATTCTAAATCGAACGGCACACCTCACCGGCACTAATTTCATTGATGCTCAGCGCAAAGAGAAGGAAGAGTGTGAAACAGTTAATGCTTTGGCCTCTCTTACTGTCAGACAGTCCTTAAAGTAAATGAAAACTAATTAATAGTTTGATATGAATCTCAAACATTATTTGATATTAAATGAATAGTAGTCCTCCCGACACAAATCGGGCCAACGAAGAGCCTATGGATGAAGACAACGATAAGTGAACATAAGTGAGAACTGCCATCAAATGTGTTAACAAAAGTTGATCACAATATGAAAGGTGTGATCATTCCAAAGACTCTACTGTTGTTCAGTTACTCAACGATTCGTTCTCTTGAATGTCTTCACAGAATATACCAAAAAAGCCTTCAATTTATGATTTTCTTTCGTTTTTTGTCAAAAAAACTTCTTTTTTATATACTTTTGAATCGAAATATTTTTAGACTTAAAAGCAATTCAATCGCTTATTATATCGACTGATAATAAGACAGAAATACTTTGAGGAACAACTGAAAAGGATTCGAAAGGATTGGATATCGATTTCAAAGTTAATTGATATTAAAACTAATAAACATCCAAATAATCGATTAATTAGTTAATCGTTGAAAGACAGAGAGTGAATATAGAGAGAGTCTGTGCCATAAAAGGTATGCCATAAATACATACCAAAGCATTTCCAACATCTATTCATTGCCCGAACTTTAAGAGTATTATTTCGGGTTTTAATAATTTATATATTTTTTGCTTAACTTTTATCAAAGATTACAACAAAATTACTAAACTTTTGTTACGAAAAACTGTTTTTGATTTTACAATATATTCGCAATTATTGACAAATAATGTGTCGTTTGAAAAGAAAAACAAATAATTGTAATAATTAGCGATTATTCGTATTTATTCTTATTATTATATTTCCGATTATTTATTCATATTTTGGAGTATTTATATGAAATCGAGGGTCAATTCAGACTTCAAATCATTTGAATTATTCAGAAATCAGTCATCTCTTCGTTTCATATTATTTTCCATTTGATTCGAAGTAATGTTTCGAAGAAAAAATATTTTAAAAATTGATTCTCCATTTTTGGTCAATTGTCTGATGAGACAATTCATGTCAATTATTACACAAAAGACAAAAACTGTCTTTTTTTCGATACACAGCTTATTATTAACTTATTATTCGATATTTATTACAAATGTTTCATCAAATTATACCCTTTTTGATAGTCTTGGTCATATTTCAATTTACTCAACTATTTTCTATTTTTGAACATCACTTTACTCTTTCTCTCAAAAACCTCATTATATTTGTCTCTTAATTTATTTCAGACTCTTTTTTCTCATAATTTGTTAATTAATTTTAATTTTTTTGTACAAAACTATCGAGAAAAAAGAAACCTTGGTCAATTGTTGATTTATAGAGAATTTATTATAGGAAAGGCAAATGAATGCCCTTGCATCAATTGCAACCCCATTGCAATCACAAAATATTAATTTGAATCAAAAATCGAGTTACAGTTAGTAAAGAGGGAAATGTTATTTATTTATTCAGTTTTTGATCGAATGGTTTATTTTTAGAATCGAAATGAAATGCTCTAAATATAGCTCTTGGAATGAGAGTCAAAATAAACAACAAAATGAATTAATTTGAGTAAAAGGAATAGTTTTATTGACAGATGAAATGTTTTTATATATAGATTTGACTGAAGTCACTCTTTTCTCACTTACCATGTTCATTTTAAGAAATCTAATCAGTCAATTCTAGTCAGAAATTTTGGTGAAATCAATGAAATTGAAATTAGTTTTAAAGAAATTTAGTTTAAAAAATGTTTAAATTTTTTAATAAAATTCTATCAATTGTTTAAACAATTATTAAATTTATTATTTTTTAATTAATTGACTGAAAATCAACCGGTTTTTCAAAACAATGAAATGAGCAAGGGTATCAAGTGTACCAACGGGGTGTCTATTTCAGAATAGAGTAATCGGTGAGACAAAAATACTTCAAATAATATCGTTTTTAACAATTGTATTGGAATATAAAGGACTTAAAAAGAAATGAACATGATCATTTGTATAATCAAATTTAATAATTATCTTAAAAAGAGCTCAATTTATTTAATGATATTAATTAGTCCTTTGAAATCCTCAAATATATTGAAATTATAAGACATTGTATGCATGAAAAAGAGAGCACTGGTTTAGTTTAAGCACAAAAATTGTATTTAAAAGTTGTTTTGTTGAATACCTGAGCGATGAAAACAATTTGAAAGTCTAATAGAAATATGTTTAACAAATAATTAAAATATTTATTAATTGTTAATTGAATTTACAAAATCAATGTATTTTTGTGTGGAAACGAAAGAAAGCAATTAATATATTTGTGTTGAAAAGTGTTAAACAAATATATTGTTTTGTGAAGCTATGAAATGATCGGTGCCTTAAGTAAAATGTTATCTTTCGGTTTAGGCATCGGTTGAACGAAATATATATAAAATTTATTGTTATTTGAGATCCGATATTAATTTTTTTGTTTAATAAAAGTGATTGAAAACTCGTTAATGAAATAATTAATGATTTTGTGGTTTCTTTGTATACATTTATATATATTTAAAAATTATTTTGTTGTTTATAATCATTTGAATGTTCTTCTAGTCATTGGTTATAATCACAACAAATATGTTGAGACAAAACTTAAACTCATGTTATTATTAAAAGAATTCATAATTTATTTAAAAGTAATGTTCATTAAATGCGAGCATCAAATCAGAAGAAGAAATTGTTTTATCACGAAATACCAAAAATAACATTAATTTTTGCCGTTTAGTTGAAAATCATTGTATAACTATTATTATTATTATTATTATTATTATTATAATTATTATCAATATTTCATTATTTCATCGATCGATAAACCTATGAATTATTGTTAAGCTGTTTGACACACATGACAGGGATGGCCAACTTGTCACGACTATCATTTATATATTATTGAGCTTAAATAAAGTCAGAAAAGCTTGGTACTTTAATCACAACTATAACTATAAGAATTTAAAGGATAACCTTGCTATTATGAAAATAATCAGTTCTGACATTTTGGTCATCTCTTAATTGAATATATAAAACGAATTTTAGTTATTTTGGGGAAAATATTTTCTTTTCAAAATTCAAACTTAAATGAAAATCAGTTTAAAAATTGGTTTTTAGAGGAAATGATTCGTTATATTTTGTTCGCAAAATATAAATATGAATTTATTTTGAATTTATTAGTTTCCAAATGAGTTGACACTCGAATGAAATGGAAATTTTGTCAAAAAAAATGTAATAATAAATTCAATTTTTAGTCAAACGGTTTGCTATGACTTATAGTATTGTAATTATTTGGTCTAATGATTACATTAACACTTCTATTGAGTTCATCTTTATTTTTATTATTTCGTATTCTCGATGTAAATATAAATTATTATTAAAAAAGTTGTCTTATTTTGGAATCGATTCTCATTATTTCACCATGATCAATTACCAGATGTTACTTAATAAGAGCTTTTTGTAACTTTTATTAGCATAAGTTTGAGTAAATGACTTTAACAATGATATCAATATTAACATGGTAAGTCACTCATTCGTGAAGAGATAACATAACAAATAAATTTTTTACGTTTAAAATTTAAACCATTATTTTTTTAATTCATTCCTATTTATTAACAGTTTTTTTTTAAAAAAAAGACTTAAAAGTTTATTCAACTTATTGTAAGATAAAACGCTTTCAATTACGAAAAGAAAGTCTTTTACTTTAGTATTATATTTCCAATTAATTTAGTTTTGAAACTGAAGTTTAACTAAATTACTTAAAACATTTTTCAATAAAGAAATACAATTAAATGCTATTTAATAAACTATAATAATCTCTACACTATTTTTACTCTACTTTATATCTATAGTATATTTATAGTTAGAAAGAAAGAAATGTTTTTCACTCACATTAGATGTCCAGTGGTTTACATGTATTTTCGCTTTTCGTTAATTATTAAACTTCGGAAGTGATGTCTTTTTTTATTCTTCTTAATTGAATTAAATCTTTTGACGCTAGGATTCAGTTATTCATTGTTTATCTATTGATAGTTGAAATTTGTAAATATAGTCATCCTTTTATATGTTATGTATAGTTCTCTTCTGAATACATGTATTGATTATTCGAGTAATTCTTAGCCATATATTGAATGCAATCCAATTACTAATTTGTATTCATAGTGAGCACACTTTGTCCTAAAGATAGATAATTGTCCATGGTCATTGAATGTTTGTGACCACCAATTTCATGTCTACAAGTCATTAGTTGGTATTCTTTGTGCTCAGAGTTTGTCACAATTAATTGTAATTGAAGATAATTAACACATTTTTTAACAAACAAATCACATTTTAGTAACTAAACTCAATTTTGAAAAATTTCACTTAAAATAATACATTAATGTGAGCATGGTGTAATTAACATTTATGTTTTACCATTTTTGGTAATTCAAAAATTAAGGAATGCCTTTATATTTCTGATAAGTAATTGTCATAATTATTGTGAACTTAGGCTCAAAAACAAATAATTTAATTTCTGTTTGAACTCAAGGTTTCAACTTTTGTTTGTAATTAAAAAAATTCCATTTAATTCATTACTTCGTTATTCTCTTCATTAGTTTTAAACAATTATTTTAAGAATGTCTTTATATACACTTTTGGGAACCAACTCTTAAATCGATATTTTGAAGAATAATTCTTAAAACGATATCAAATATCTTAATAAATAACGGATTCATTCGTTAATAATAATGTCATAAATAATTAATCATTTCATTGGAGTTGCGATCCTTTAATTCAAAATATAGTTAAGTTTATTAGAGTATAAGATTAATATATTACATGAAATAGCATTAATGCGATTAAAACATTCAAAAAATTTATTAATTTAAATATTGACTCGAATTACAATTACTAAAAATATTCCTGAATTTTATAGTAAAAAGTAATAAATATTTAAATCATTTAGTTTTGAAAAACAGTTTTATTCTATAATTTAAGTTAACAATCGATTGATTGTAAGTTATTTTGTGCATTAGTTTTGAGCTTCTGAATATGATTAACCATGTTCATCTGCATTTTTTACATTTACGTGTGGTATAAAAATAAAGCAAAACATATCCATTTGATAAATTGAAAAAATATTCATACATTTTTAGGAAATATTAAAAAATTTG
Source organism: Galumna lanceata (assembly GCA_034695685.1). Classification (NCBI taxonomy): domain Eukaryota; kingdom Metazoa; phylum Arthropoda; class Arachnida; order Sarcoptiformes; family Galumnidae; genus Galumna; species Galumna lanceata. The sequence continues at coordinate 11,046 of JAQFZL010000026.1, forward strand.
ATGGATGATTTTGTTTTTCTAACGATTGATGGTATGAGCAAGTTCATTCAATAATACGATTGCGTCATATATAACCCATTCAACTTTTTTTCATTAATGTAGACTAAACTATTACTTTTTCCGAGTCTGAGCTCTACCATTTGGATCCTCCACTCTGATAACTGTTAGAAAAATTCAATTATTCATATTTAATTGAACTTGATAATTTGAAGGCTTTATTACGTGTAAGATCCGCCATGGCCGCCACCTTGGCCACCACCATGGTCATTGCCACTATAGGAGGCATCGGCTGCTTCGTGTGAGATAACACTCGGTTCGCTTGATTTGATTTTGGCTCTAAAATAATTTTAATTAATTGAGTGGTGTTTCAAATTTGAAAGAATGACCACTACATTACCGGAATCCTTTTTTGTCGGCCCACTATTCAAGTGAAAAAATTATCGATTATTTGAGAAATAAATTATTTGTTAGAAGACATACGTATTCAACGATTCTATGTCTGCCATCGGTATCCGAAAGACTATAAGAGCCCTCCTTTTATCAGAATTTCAAAATAATAAATTATTTAGAAAATTAATTGATCAGTAAATTACCTTGTTTCCATGGGCATCACCAGATTCTTTTCGAGAATTGGTAGCTCCATGTCCATCTTTGATTTGGTATCCAAAAGCATAGTTGCCATGATCCTGCAAACTTATTCAATTAGATTCTGGAAGAATTGAACTTAGAATAGTAATTACATCTTGTTTTCTGAATGAGTTGGAACTTCCTCCGCCTTTCCAACTTCCAAACACCAGTGCAAATAAAAATGGTAATAATATGACTCCGGTCTTCAGTAAAGAAAGAATAAAATAAATTTAATCAATGAAATTGAGTTAATATATCCAAGAGATTGAAAATCGCGTTCACCTTAAAAGCGTTCATTTTTTCTCTTGAATTGAGACAAATGTTTGGCTGAAACTTAAAAAAATTTTGAATCCGAGAATTGTTTTTTGCTTTTATACGCAAAAAATATTTTGAAACATTTTTTAACTCAATTTTTTAGGAGGAGTTTAACCATTCATTAAAAGAAAATGTTTGGAAAAATAAGTTTTCTTTGTTTTAAGAATAAATTATTATCTAAATTGAAATCTGAGTAATTTAACTCAACAAAAATAAAAGACATTAAAAGTAATGAAGTGATCAGTTAATTGGTATCAGTCTATCGGTGAACACAAATCAAATTTTTTTTTTCTTATTTTACTACACTTTCTCTAAATGTATTCAGATTTGGATAAATAGATTTCTTTGTGAATAATTACGTTAACACTTATGCTAATTAGTTTTAAAATCATTAAGACGTGAAACGAACTCCCCCTCACTTTTCAAACTAATTCACTGTCTCTTTATCCCAATCCTATGCTCTATAACTCTAAGAGAGCGTGAATTAAGTCGTTTATAGAGTCATTCATTTATTTCTTAAGTTTTAGGGAAAGACAAGTTCAACAGCGATGAGGAAGTGTTTGTCTTTCCCTTTCTTTTGAATCATAAGTTGAATCAATAGAGCGTTTAAATCGATATTATGTCTAAATTAAATTATTTGAATAATTGTTGGCTCCACTAATTGATAGCAAACGTTGTGCTCAACATTTACTCGAATATATTAATCTATTTATTAACTTTTATCATAATTAATGGCTTTTTATTTGGATGATTGACTTCTAGTTAATAATAAATTGTATATAAATTAGAGCCAATTTTGAAGACATTGCAGTTTTTTTTGTTGACCTAGGATATTTGAGTTCACCAGGATTTGCTCTAATTTTGATTGATTTCATTAGTTAGCAAGTATTAACATGTTCAAATTGCAGTCTAAGCTTATATAATTATACAATAGATCACATCATTTGTATAAATCATTTTAATTATTGTTAGTAATATTATTAACATTTTGTTAAACAATTTGTTTTACATCAGAAAAATAAAATGAATTTTTCAAACAAAATATTTAATTAATTAATTAAGAAAACCGACCAAAAGGATAACAATCAGAATTATAACTTTACATATTATTTGTTTAACAACTTATAAATAAGAGGATTAGTTCAACAGTGCGTTTGTTAGCAATTCTTTACAAATTATTCTTTATATTATTTTTTTAATACCATTTTTTGTTATTTAATTTTAAAATTATGCGAAAATTTAAATATGTTTTAGTGTTTTTCAAATCAATTGAAACAATTTTGTCTGAAAACTGTTATAATATCTGTTAAATCACTCTTTTTTGAGCCCCAAATTCGTGTGAAAATAACAGATATTTTAATTATTTGTTCAAATAATTGGTTGATTTAAATACAAATACATTACATTTTACAGTTTTCGCTTTGAAATTTCAATTATGCATGATATTCTTTCTGAATAATTTACAAGTTAATGAACTATATTACAAATGATTTAATGAATTACATTTAAAATTGTTATTATAATGGCGTTAATATTAATTTTTAATTACATGTTTTAATTCCAAATATTTAACTCGATAATTCATTTATATATTATTAAGCATGATAAAATTTTTACAATACTTTTAACAAATATTAAATTTATTGGCTTTGAAATATTAATGATCAAGATGAATAACAAAATTCGAATACTCTATAAAATTGCCAAGATACAATATTAAATAGGATTTTGTTTGTCGAGTATTTATTTTCAATATTTAATTTAAGTTTGTCTTAAATGTTAAGTTTTAGTCCATTTGTCGTAAATCTTCTTATTTTAGTTTTCAGATCTAATTCTTAAATCTATTCGAGTATTTTGTCGGTAATGTTTTGTACAATAAATTTAATTGAACGGCGGTTTTGTGCACATTATCGCCAAATTAAATCTATTTTATTTCCGATAGTAAATACTGGAAAAGTGTTGAATAGAGTGAAAGTTTTGTGAAATTTCTTTAGTTAATCATGAGTTCATTCTTTGATATGTTTTTTAAAAGTTTGAAAGTTTTGGTTTTTCTCTAAAACCTTTTTTTTTTGGTATTTTCCTTACATTAAATATAAGACATATTGAGTAGCCTTTGATAGACATATCAAATCGAATTTATGTCAAACCTTTCAAAGCCATCACTCATTTGAAATGAATAACTTTTTCTGACTTTTATATCGAGTGATGAACATTAAAATGGGAGACATTTATAAAACGAGTCCACAATTTATAAAATAAAAAATATAAATAATTGGAAGCCATCGTCGATATAAAACTGTTTTATTTCATTGATTTTGACGTTTAGTTCCACTGAAAATATTGAGTAAATTTCGAGAAATTCTAGGTATTTAATGTAAGAAAATGAATTAACCTTGCTCATACTATACTATTGTTTCAATTGCAAGGGATTACATTCCGGGCATTTGTTAAATGAAAGTAAAGTAAAGAATTACGGCATATATTTTGAAATCTCTTTTGACTCTTCCATTCAAAGAACAACTCCAGAGTGAAATCCCTCCGGAGTTTTACAGAAATCAATGCCTTTTTGTTTAAACAATTGGGTAAAACGAAACCATTTTCCAGAATAAAGAAAGGGAGAAAACCTGAGTAAGCACAATTGATTATCTTATTGAAAAACTTAATTGAATAGAAACAAGTGATTCTGAACACTAAAATCAATATCTTCACTGTTTTACCGATTCATCTGATTTTCTTGTTTTCAAGAGTTTTGTTTATTTTGTCCTTTCACCTAGTTTGTTTACGTGTAGACTCCACTCTTGGCAATTTGATTTGACAATAATATATAATATTGTTTTTGATTTTTTGTCTAAAATTAGGCTAAAATATATTTATAATGTTTTGAAAATAATTTGCATTTAAATTATGAATTAATTATGAAATAACTTCGAATCCGATGATTATCACAAAAGACAAACATTTAAATGAGCGAAAAAGATATGGATAGTCATACTCTGACCGGTGACTTGGGCTGAGATCTATAGGCTTTCTTTCCGGACAATATCTTCTTGAATGCTGTCCTAAAGTCTGGACTGAAAATTGTGTCTAAAAAATTGTAGAAAAAGAAAGGATAGAAAAGTCAGTATAAAAGAGATAACATTTATTTTGTTAGTTTGAAAAGTTAGAGACTCAATGCTAGACAATACTTACAAACAATAGGATTGACACAACTGTTTATATAACCCAACCATAAAAAAATGTTAAGAACTATTGTTGGAAGAACGTCACGACATGACTCGCATAGAGGTAACAATAGAGCGACGATGAAGAACGGGAGCCAACACATCACAAATAATCCTATAATTAATACAATTTTAACAAATCTATGGATTACTTCTAATTTTCAATTTTTTTTTGTTAAATCATTGATTTCTCGAAAACATTTTTAGATTTCCATTAGAGTGTATAAACTAGCAAGGTGGTGTTACACTAAATTACCCTCTTTATTTTAATAGTGATCATTTTTCATCATTTAATTTCTAATGGATTGATATGAAAAATGTCCCGGATTATGTGAAACTGGGTGAAAAAAGAATTCTTTATTGAAGTTTTAACTGTAACTTATTTTGTTATTATTTCAAAAATTTAATAGCTTGGCACCACCTTGCTCAATGCTTAATCCTTTTAAGCCCTTAATTAAAAATTTCATTTACGTTGAATTTTAATGAAGATCAATTTATTTTAAAAACAATTTTTTTCAAGATTATATTCCTGAACCGTTGCATAAGATTCTTAAACGAGTTGTAATCTGTGCTAAACCTACGCATGAATTCATTCCTCTAATTAACATACAATTCTGTGACTAACTTCTTATATCCTGAAGCTGATCTTGGTTAGTTTTCCAAAATCTCTTACTACAAATCTCCTATTTTTGTGATAATACCAGAAATAGTTGAGCACTGACTCTGACTCTGACTCTGAATTCTGTTTTGGTATTAAATGAAACATTTTTTCATCGATTTTTTTGTTTCGAACTCTACTATTCATATACTAAATATGGTTTGGTTTGAGTCAATAGAGTGTTGACATTTAAGACATAATTGTTTGTGAAAACAGTGTTCGCTCTATTTTTGTGGTATTCTGTTGGTAAATGTAGTTTGTCTGTACCGGTGATGATTGCTAATGTTTTGGCCGCTTTTCGTTCCCTTTTGGCTTCGATGGACTCTCTCTGATGCACACGTTTTTTGGGTAAGACATCCATTTTCGCACAGTCTCTCTCAACTACTGTTACGTTAATCCCGTTATTATTGGTGGCGGCGGTCGTCGTCACCATTTTTTCGGGACTTGCGTTAGGAGAAGATGTGGAGACTTCACTGGAAAAGTTTGTAACAAGTTCATTTGTTGAAGGCACTGCTAAGCTTTTAGTTGACCCAGATGTCTTTCTGAGCGCCAGCACAACTTTATTACCAGGTTTCCTTCTTATTCTCTTTCGCGCCACCTTGATCAATAAATATGAGCAAATAATAAAAATAAGATTCAAGGTAATATCAAGGTATTATCAAGGTGTTATAAAAGTAATATAAAGGTAATTTATAGTGAAAAATTCATTCATACAAAATATTAATTAATTTTCTAATATTAAAAAATGAAAAAAAATTAATGATTAAAAAAGTGAACACAAAAGTAAATATTCGGTTCTATGACTGAAATGAAGATAATTTCGGAATTATTAGAATATTTGATATTTGCTTTCAGACCATTCAATAGATTATTATTATTATTATTATATTCTATTGACTTAAAGTAGAATTGCATTCATTATTTTTAATGTGATTCTGAACGTCATCGCAGACTAAGAACTATATAATAATTCATTTACTTTCCCAACGGGACGACGACTCAATCAATGCACAAAGAGAAAGGAATTCTGGAATTTTTCCCTTTGAAAATAAACTAGCTTACTTTTACTTTTAAAGATTTTTTTTTTGCTAACGATATGCTCTTAAAGTGTACTTTAAAGGGTATTTCGATAACAATTTAGCGAACATTTCAATCAAAGGAATGTCTGATTATTATTCTGTTATTAACGATAAACTAAAAACTCGATTCCCTTTTCATATATTATAATAAATTGAATACAGAATATAATTAAATGCTCCGCAACTCAAAAGAATAACTATTTTTCTGATTTTTTTTGGTAATAATCCCTAAAAATGATAGACTCTCTAATCGGTACTGAATTCATCATTATTACTGAGATATCGACTTAATCTGGGATGACCAAGACACATTATTCAATAACTTATGTTTTAATTCCTAAAGTAATGGTTTCTTCTAATTATAATTGAAATGATCCTCAAAGTTGTTTGCTATATCTTTATTATAGGCCACCTTGGTCATATTTGACCCTAATTTGATACAGAAAAGGAAAGGAATAGCATAATATCTTTGCCGATGTTTACATGCAATTTGTGGACCGACAGACAGCAAAAGGACTAATCCGTCGAATTATAGTTTCGTTTTGTAACCAAAAAATATCTGATTTTTATTTATTAAGAACTCATTATTTGGGATCAAAAAGAAAAGGGAATAAAAGCGAAGTCATAGTAATGATATCAAAATTAAGACTAGGGTTTCATACCTGAAATATACGCCAATAGAGTACGAGAATGAGAGCCAATGGAACGTAAAAAGTGGCGAACGTTGCGAACACCTGATAGGAGACGTCTTGAGATATAAGGCATGACTTATCGACTTCTATTCGATGGAAAAAATCCGGGTCTTTCCAACCCAAAACTGGTGCAAAAGAGACAATACCAGCCACCGCCCAAATGGCGAAAATCATAGCACCGATACGACGGGCGTTACGATTGTGAATATAATCGACATTAGTTACGGCCCAATACCTGTCCTAAATTGTAATGCATTTGATTAGACTTTAAATCAAATGTCAATTTTGATGACAAACCACTGCAATGGCCAACAGGTGTAGAATACTAGCCGTACAGCACAACACATCGGCTATAGTCCAGACATCACAAAGACCGGCGCCTAAATTCCACTGACCCGACACTACATATACCTTAAATAGAATGTATTTTTGTTAAATAATTTACGGAATTTGAAGAATTTTCAAGAAATATTCTAATACCGCTCCCAAAGGCATGACGAGACAGGAGACCATAAGATCTGCCTGATGGAAGATATAAATAACAAATATATATGAATTTTCTAAAACTCATTTTCATACCACAGCCAAAGAAAACACCAGATAATTGCCGACAACTTTAAGGTTCCTTTCGATAAGAATAGCGGCGATGACAAAGACATTACCGATGACAGTACACAGGATCACAATTCCCAAAAGGGTCCCAAATATCACTGTAAACACCAGTGCATGAGTAGCGTCATAGTAGTAGTCGACTGTTTGGTTGCCATAAAATGTGTTGTTGTCGAACATCTCTTCGCCAATACTTTCCATAACTGACCAACAGGTCTGGCGCTGACTCTATGATTCCTTCATATAATTATATGTTGTTTGCACTGACACTTCATTACGGCGTTCGTCATATCTCCGGAGAGACACTCATATGAGTCAAATAGAGATTCAGATATTAACGAAAAAAATAGTGAAGACTTAGGGAAGTGCTGATGAGATGTGCGCCAAAGCATTACTCAAACCATTTTCACTCTTATTATTATTATCAGCATTACTATCAGTGATGATCCAATACTTCTATACCATTACAACTGACGGACTCATACCTGACATTAATTAATCAGAAGAAAGTCATTAAATGTTCAGTGATTTCAAATATTTTACACTAAATTCAAATGTTTGCTAATGTTTTAGAAAAAATAATGCTTTTTACGCAAATCAAATGCAAATATCATATGATATAATTAAAGTGTCACTCAAAATCATTTAAAAAAGAAATGGTATCTAATCGTCAGATTATTTAAGTTGAAATCTCTTTAAAATAAACAAATTAATAGATTTGAAATCATTACAAATCATTGTAATGGAAGTGAAATGATTTAAATTCAGATTAGAGTCAAATCTCAAGTCATGTAAACATTGTCTCTCATATTGTCTATTGATATAAAGCTTAATATTTATTTGGTCTGAAATGCTTTTAGTCTGATATTCACAAAACTAATGAAGATTATAAAGAGAGGATGAGATAATGTTTGTCCTTCTCTGGTATTAATGGGGACTATTTTTTATTTTAATGACAACTAAAGGAAGAGATATAGTATTGAGAAGAAAGTCTATGTTTTTCTTTATTGACAACAGATATTTAGCAAATGTATGGAGAGATGAGAAAAGTTTGCTTTGATTCTGGGTTTGTGTTTACTTCGGGTCTTAACTATCTTTCATTGAAGAGATCAGAGAAAAGAAAAGTTTCTTTTTGTGGTTTTTATGATCTATTCTTAATTCTTAATAACAGATTTGGTCTGAAAACAATCGATTGGCTTTTGTCACACATTTGAGTCGACGGCTGTGACCCTCAGCACAATCAGACTGAATATATCCACTGATTCGCAACATCTGTTGTAATCGCCAACAAAAGGATGAATGTGTCGATCCCTAAAACAGAGGACTACTGTACCGACACTTATGTCCAATTGAGTCATATAAGAATATCTTCAGAAAAGTGAAGAAATCTCTTTTTAGACGTTTTCTTTTGGACCAATAACTCTACTCCAGTCATAAGAGTATCTCAAAAGACTGGACTTACGTTCGCTGACAGTCATATCAATTCATGTCTGACATCTCTTTACAGACCAAAGTTTTCTCAATTCTTCGATCGCTTCTTTGTATTCAATACTTTATTCAATGGATTGAATCAAATAATTTAAATGAAATATTTATGATCTAACCATTGATCAAATTCAACAACAACTCCTCTCAAATAACTGTTCTTGCATTTTATCATTGCATGATATGACAAAAATCATTATAAATTATTCCATTTTCTTAAATAATAACCAAAGATAAGAATAATAAGAAAATTATATGTTATCCTTATATTATCAAAATGTTATCTAGATGCTTTTAACTAATTAGTTCTAAAGAAAGAAAATATTCAGAAACAAAAATAAGGTAATTATTTGAAGATATAATTAACAAAAATTTGTTGAAAATTCATGAAAATAAAAGGGTTTAAAACTCATAAATAATAAACGAAATGCTTAAAAACCAGTGTTTGATGATTACAACACCAAAAACCACTGATATCTGTCAGAAATGACAAAAAGTAATTACAACAAAACATTTCATATAATCAATAATTCATATAAACTCTCATTAGAGAAATGTTTTATATTATAACATATATATAATGAACTCATTTTTAAAACGCTTTTTAGGGATGAATACCACGTATTTGAATTTGAATTTCAATGGATTAATTTACCATAAAACGTCTACAATCAAATTCTGTATTCAAGTTCAAATGTGTTTCGGCTTTTTTCATAACAAAGAATTGTTAGAATAGTTTTCAGTTATAAATTCAATGAGCGATGAATTTCGTGTAATTGAATTTTAAGAAGAATTTTGTCACTCTTTTTGTTGAAACGACTATTTTAGTCACGAAATAAATTTTTTTTAAATGACTAAAATCATGGTTATCGTTGTTAACATCTTTTAATACAATTCTTAGTGATATTAAAATTCTTCGTTTAAATCTTTAGTTTTTAATAATTTTGTCTCATTAAAAGTTAGGTTTTAATAGATTTATTCATGAAATTTAATTTCTCGAATATTTTGAACTTGGTAATGACTAACTATCAACCAATAATAAAAATAAAAGCTTAAAGAGAGGACTAAGTTGTTGAGTAGAAAAACCGTTAACAAGCGATAACTGCAATGAGGCTAAGGATAAGAATATTTGACATAAAGAAAATTTTGATGAAAAGACTCCGAAAATATATGACTTCTTCCATATATATATATACATGTATATATAATATTATATATATATATTTAACTCTTATCGCACAGACAATAACCTATCGATAGCCATATAAGCAATACATCATTTTCTGAAATAAAAAACATTATTACAATTTTAGGCACAAAACCCCGAATTTATGGCACATTTAAAAAATGTAGTGAATAGAGAGATCTGTTAGAATTCAGTCGTTTGTTTAGGCGTTGGGAATGGTGTGCGAATCAACCACATATTCCTGTCATAAAATGACTAACTGGCCGTTATAATGTACCAGGTGACAATAATGATAAAAATAGTTCTATTAAGAGAGAGCCCAAAGCATTCTTATATAAATATAGATTAAAATTTTATGGTTACTTAAAGTGACAAATATAAGCATTTTATATTCATAAATTGATCTTGCCCATCAGCGATACATTAATGATAAGAGCAGTTCTCTTTTCAATGATATAAACTTTGATATTTGTTGTTCGTTGAGATTTAGATAATTAAAACTAGGATTAAGCGATTATCGATAGTTTTCCTTTCAATCGATTGTTTTAATTACAGACAAAATAAGTATTAAACGGACTTAAACTCGATTTAACGAAAGGCTCTAAACTCAGTTTATCATGAATTAAGTCAACCAATAAAAGTCTGATTTTAAACTAAGCCCTTCTCTTATACAATATAATAAGAATGTGTTTACAAAGAGTAAATGAAAATAAGGTTTCATCAACAAGATCAATTTCCAAGTGTCACTTGTTTTGAAGAGATCGCCGATTTTCAAAATTATATCCACAACAGAGTACTATAAATACAAATTTAAAGGTTTGCGTTGTGAACACATTTTCATTTTTTTGATACTTTTATGAAAAGTAAAAATATATTAAATATTTGAGAAATTTGTGCGGCTTTTCAGATATCTTAGGAAACACTTTATGAAATCGTTTAGGATTAAAGTTCTATTTTGAGCAAGATTACTTAATTTTTATTTTAATGGAAGTCATAAACACATTGAAACCCTAAAAATATTTTTTTAAAAAATATTAAAAATGTAATCAATTTTAATTTTTTTTATATTAATTACAATTTGATGTCAACTTTCATCAAAATGTTGTCCTTTACATCAACATTAAAACAGTGAAATGTGTGACACTTTGCAATAGATTAAGAGTTTACTCCCAAAAGTGTATAATAAAAAGTCTACGTCAGGTCCGAAAAAAATAAATATGAATTTTGTGCAAAACTCTGATAAATAACTTTAAAAATTTAATTTCCGTTTTGAAAGCCTTGTGTTAAATACGAATTGAATGGAAAAATATTTTATATCATTTCTCTTAAGAAAATTGATTCCAATAAAGACCAAGACTTTTAGATTTTTAATATTGAATTCTTTAATAATAATAATAGTAAAGAAGAATATTTTTGGCCTACAATTCCATTAATTCTATCATTTGAGGGACAACCCATTCATTAGTGAGTCGACATACAGACTGTGTGCCACTAATTTATGATCAATTTTTTAATTAATTGTATTGTCTATTAAATCGATATTAAGGCTATTTTGTGTCAGAATGTGGGCAGAATAAGTTATATGATCCATGAACAATTTATTCAATTCATAACTCTATCTCTCTCTCCCTTTTTCTCTCTCCTCTCTCTCTCTCTCCCTCTCCTCGCGACAAAAACCACGTACGAAATAAATAAAATTAAAGCAGGTAATTCTGAAAAATGATAATAAAATGTCGAACATAATAGTATTTTAATCTTGTTATGTGTCGGAAATCTCCATAGAATTGTGTAGTCATTAAAATTGTTTCGTCGAATTGAAACTCGATTTTCGGCAAAACTTATTTTATGTTTAAACTGAAGGTTAGAATCTATTTCAATAAAACACATCTAAACTGATTGATTTTAGGTTATCAAGGTAATATCAATAATTTCCCAAGAGTTCAAAGTGTCCTAGGTAATGCTTTTATTCCATTTACTTTTATTCGATCAATAGTTGCCGGAATAGTCTGATAAATGTAAGCCAAAATTGCCTGAAATTTAAACAAAGAAAAGGCGTTTTTCATTTTAAGTAAAATTTAAAATTCTTATCAGAACTTCTTTTTTTGGGTTTGTAAAAGATCAAGATCAGTTTAAAAGTGTACAAAAATAGAATTTTTAATATTTGTAATAACCTTTTTATCCAAAATTGAATATTTTTTTCAAATAATTCACAAATGATTGCGAAAATGTTTAAGAGATATGTCGGAAATATAACTGGGTTATGAACATGTTAATTTTAATGAAAAAATTATATTTGAATTTTTTTTAGATAAAAACTAAAAAATTCAATTTAAAAAAATATTTTGAAATTTTCCATAAAATTAAGTAAAATATTAAGTCTCATTTTTTTTTATATTTCATATATTGGAAGCTAAACTTCAAATGAATAATAATCTTGGTATATAATTTTGGTTCATTGATGTGAAGCACAAAATATACGCCGTTTTAATATTAGAGTCTAACGGTTAGACTCAAACTGTTTGAGGCTTTCATTTAATAATAATTTTTTTTCTCTTTAATAAAGTTTTGGCTAAAAAACACTTCTATTGTTTTGCATTATATGAAAAAAAAACGACATTTTATTTTAGCCATTAATTTTGTGACCACTTTTATAATGAATATAATTATGAATCACAATATATCATAAGAGTTAGGTTAGTTTACTTTCATTTAGTTTAATATTAATTTTAGACGAAATAACTTAATATGAAAAATGTGTTTTTCAGGAATTCTTATTCATTAATATTTAATATTTCAATGATTTGTTACTTCGGGTAATGTTTTTGAATTTTAATGTTAACTATTTATTTAAGACAAAAATTTAGTTAAACCTTTTAATGATTACTATATCAAACGAATAAAATTACCATGCTATACTATTTAATTTTATTAAGCTCATTAAACTTTTGACTCCCTGTTTGGTCATCACTGACGTCCCCGACATTCACTAATTTTGAAGATTTTGAAATTGAATTTATTATTGGAATCAGTCTTATATAATAAAAAAAATTGGATTTATTTGTATTTCAATTTAGAGGCGTTTTTCCTCTACTCTTCCCCATATCTGGTCCTTCACTTTTCGTGTGTTTTACATTTTAAGAGAAAAATATTTCATTGAAAGCGTTGACACTTTCAGAGGAATTTCCATTTAATTTAGTGTTCAAAAGAAAAAATTTATTTTATATATAATTCGAAATAAAAGAATTTGAAACTTCGAAAAGTGATTCCGAATATTTGTCCCAAAAAAAAGGTTTACGAAAAGCACAGAATATTTCAAACTTTCTTCAAATGGATTTTCATTTAAAGATATAATCGAAAACCTTTTCCCTTAAAATTATTATTACTTTTCTCTTATATAAACGAGTTTACATTTTTATAGCTATATTTGGACCAAGTTAACTTCTTCTATATTATTCCTATGTCTATAGGATCCCTTTCCTAGCAAACATACCTTTCTTAGTTTTCTTTCTCTCTGTTCCTAAGTCTAACATCAGATTCAAGATTGTAATTGCCCTTGGCCAATTGCTCTGTACCCATTAATCATGTTAGCTCGAATTACCAATAACATATATCAATAGTTTAGCTAGGATAACCATGTAAATATTTATGGTTTTGTCAAAATATTTGTTGATTGAAAATTTCAATAGAAAAATGATCTTGCTTATCATAAAACAGTATGAAAAATATGCTTCTAATGAAAGGCCAGACATTAGGAATCCATTAATAGTCTCGAAGTCTATTAATTTCTAATGAAAGCCGAGATCTCTCTTTTAATTAATTAATGAATGTTTGCAATTAATTTACCTGCCTTATCTGACATATTGCAAGATTATCAAAGTGAAAGTTAATTGCTCATTTATTTCACTATTTTATTGTTAAAACATATTTATACTTAACTCAATTTAGTCAAAGTTTTCAATAAAATTTCATTAAAATTTATTTTGATTTGAATGGAAATTCTTTAGGCTTTTCTTATAGTATGATAGTTATGATCATATGATCATGGTAATAATGCTATTATTGTCATCATTATATTATGGCAAATATTGCCGTGCAAAGAATGCTTGTTTATTGAATGTGAATGTGCATGGTCAAATAAATTCTTCACTAATCAAAAGCTCAATAAATAGAAGAGGAATAGTTGACAGAACTCTATTGGAAGGGATAGAATACAATGCAGTCAGTGCTCGCATTGACATTACATGAATCAAATGAATGCTCCGGTGTTTGAAATGAATGAATTCCTATCAATAATATGCACTGCTATCTAACAATTCAATGAATGACTAGAAAATGCAATTATCAAGATAGATTAATCGAAAGTGTATCACTCTATTCAGTGCTTTATTCTCTACTAATATCAGAGCAATTTTTTACTGATTCGCAGGTAATCGATATTAAGAGACATTTTGCTAATTGAGATGTTATTCAATGATTAGTGACTATTGAATTGATGATTACCATGTTTATTTTCCATAATAATGTTTGTATTCTCTGAGAGCACACAGTTTTTTGAAGTGTGTATTGAATTTTGACGAACAATTGTCAGAAAATTTCCATTTTTCCCTCTTATATACACACTTTTGGCATAAAATCATTTTTGTTCGTAAAATATTTGATGTTTTCTTCCAAAGAATTTGATTTAAACAATAAATGTTATGAATGTTTTCCAAGTTATGCCCCAATGAATGAGATTTTCAAACAAATTTTAGCTTCAAATCTAACATTTTTAACGCAATTGACTTTTTCATACTTTTCATACAATTTTCCATATTTTCATTCCTCTTATGACAGAAACGTTACAAAACTATCAATATTTTCAAGGCTTATATACATTATTTTGTATTCTTTTCTCCTATTCTTTTGGTTGTATTCTGTTTGAGTTCTTATCTAATTCTAGATATAAATAATCTAAATTCTTTAGTTTAAGAATTCTGGTGCGAATTCCCTTGATACTTTATATGGATGATTGATTCTAAACAAGAAAATCATAGAAACTTTATCTGTAAGTGAAGGTTTTCGTAAGGAATACTAACATTGATCAAGATAACATTCCAAATAGATATTATTTTAACGATAAAGAATTAAACACAAAGTAATGATTAATTTAAAAAGTTTTGTTTAATATTTTAAAATATTTTACCCCAAAATAAGATGAGTATAAAATTAAGCAAGAACACATTCTTACTCAACAAACAATATTTTATTAGATTTGATTGAAAACAGAAATTCTTCGAAGATCTGATTAAGAACTGATTTCTTTGTTTTTATAGGTTTAAAACTAATGTTGTTTTAAAATAATAGATTTCGAAAGGATTTGCATTATTTGGAAAATATAAGAACTTATTGGAAAATATTTGGACACATTTGACATCAATTTGAACATATTTGAACAAATATGAACATGGTAAATTGAGAGCGTTTCTCACTCATCACAATTATCACTAATTAATATTTTAAGTCATCTTTTGATCGATATTTTGTTGGCACTAAAGTACACAACTGTTTAGTCTAGACTTATATCTTATTCTTTATGAGTGAGAGTTTGACTTATTATAGACTTTGAGATGAAAATCAATAACTTATTCGAACTGATATATCACTTGTGGGGACGGCATCAACAGTGAGCGCACAATCATTTCCCGAGCATTGAGTAAAAGTAAAGGGAATTACAAATTCAAACCAAATGATCAGATTTTGTGCGCTTTGTTTTCGTGATAAATTGAGCTTTTTTCTGGAGAAGTGGTTTTCGTATGCTAGCTAAGTTTCAAAAGTAAGCGCGTGTATGTCTTTGCAGTTACTGACAGATTTGCACTTTTTATCAATTATTCATTATTTCCTACAGTTCTAAGAAACCGAACTGAAGCCAAAATATATTAAATATTAAACAAAATACTCTAAAATGGATTTTAAATTAAAAAAAAAAGTGTATAAAATATTGTGAAATATATCCAGTGGTCTATAAATTATCAGAAGATAAAACTTCACTCTATTTTCAAAAGTGAAATCTGGTTTTTGATAGGAATTTAATTCTGGTTGAGAGCTATTTAATCTTGGAATAGATATCATTTGTAGAGTTAAGAATAAAAGTGGAGAAAATTCTTTAGACACAGAAAATCGTATAAAAGAAGAGGAAAAATGATTGGAGAGTAAGAAAAGAGAGAAAAGAATTGGACGATGAAATAAAAAGCGGAGAACAAGAATATCATATCATAGCTATAATTTGATGCCTATTATTAACTCGATATTAGATTGAAGTGGTGTTCACTGCGAAAGTACAGATAGCGATACATAAAAATAGGCAGACCTACGGAAAAAGAGTCTATTCTTTGGCTTATATTCTGTACTAAACGATAGAAAAATTAGTGCCCAATAGTATTGGCCAACAGTAGTGCCTAACAGTTGGAAAACAATTTTTTTAATGTATAACTTGTAATGAAATGGACGGACACAACAATTATATGACGGCAACAGAGGACCTCCGATGCTTTTCCAATGATTTATATACACTAGTTTTAAGAGATCAACAAAAACCAATGAGTGTTTTCTTTAACCGGTGTGTCGTCAAAATCCCTGTTCCTAACGTGAACGGCATTACACTAAAGGGACAGAATTTGATTGATCAGAACAGAGATGAGAGTTCATATTCCTATCCATATATTCAACGGATTTATAAGCACATAGAGGAAAGGGATAGAGAACAGGACACCACTCAGTAATAAGAGTGTATTTAATCTAATTCTATTCAATGTTAGTTATGATTCAACCAAAAAGAGTAGACTGTCTTATGTCTTATGTAAAGAACATCATAAGTGTAGACAATCGACAAAATTCTCTTGATTTGTTCACAATTTTATTGATCACTGATTATGTGTTTCATCTCTAAAAATAAAAGTCAACTTTTAATCAGTTTATTGCAAATGGAATATGAATTAAGTCAATCAAAATTAATCAAACTTTCAGTTTATTTGCTCTTAAAATGTCTCATTGGTTGGGAGTAGTGCCAGATGAGCATGATAAATTGGTCAAAACCAATCCAAACATTTATTCGAATGAGATTTATTACACTGTTTTTATATAAGCAAACTATACTCTCATTCAACTTCTCTTAATTCTGTGTCGACTTTGACTCAGAATTATAGAAAGAGATATGTTGTGTAATGCAATCCAATAGTAAAAGGGATAAACATTGGATTAGGTGTCGATACCTAAAAGATCAGTTCTAATCGTTTGTATCTTTTCAGTATTTCTATATTCTCACCCAAATACAAGTCAAACAGTGTTTTGGGTTTGTATTCGTGGATTCATAGTTGGCTTGTAGTATGAAAAGTATCATGCACATTATATACTAGATTTCCTTTTATTCTAACCTTAATTTAGATTTTGTCGAAACATTCGAATTAATATCCCTTTGGATTTGAGATAATTGCGAAATGACTTTATTCTCGACTGACGGCATTCCCTCTACGGATACCATTCTAGTGTTTGAGGAGTGGGGCAAACAGTTTTCACACTTTCAAAAGGATTGTATAGATGTTTGTAACATAAAATTAAGTAAAATTCAATTTAATAACTGAACCAAAAAGATAATTGTTTCGATAAAATGGAAATATACTCTTTTGGGTAAAGTTTCACTTTTGAACTCTTCATAACGATTTTACACTTCACGCTTCCGATAGTCTGCGGGCTCTTATAACTAAAGTAAGATAAAAGAGCCTGGCAATCTTTATCCTAATTAGAATGTTATTCAAAGCGTAAAACAAAAGTGATCTTGTCTTGTCTTCTTCTATTTTTTACACTACGGATCAATCTTTTTGAGTAAACTAATGGCTCTAAGGTTTGAAAATTGTAGCCTTTTTGTCAGTAATTAGAGATGACTCTGTGCTCGTGTTTCTATACATGTCTTTTGTCGAAAAGAGTGAGTTTTGTCGCCAATAATTCAAAGTCTGTTCTCTTTCTCGCAAACAGTCGAAGCAATCAATTAATTAACGGATGAATCGATCTCTGAGTCAATTGGATTAATAGTGTTTCCTCTAATAAAACATTGTTTTTAACGCCTGTCGACAATCAAAATTGAGAGCTACCAAATTGATCTTGGTTTAGCACCAATCACGTTCTAAGTGCCAAGGTAAAGCCAAGAGGTATCCCATTTTATGGTGAGTCAATATTAAACTTCAGCAATAAAGTGACCTCGATATAAGTCAAGTAATTGGAAGAAACCAATAACTCTTATTAAATTGTGAAAATAACTACCTTGCTAACTTACTAACAGAGATAAACCAATATATTTGACTGCAAAAATAGGCGAACAACTGATTAGACGTATATTTGAATTTCTACTAAATTATGTATTGAATTAATGTATGAAAGCATTCAATAAATGGTTTTATATGCGATTTAATTCAATATTTGAAGTTAACAAAAGTAAACAATTGCTCATATTTTCAAAGGTATTAAATCACACGAAAATTAATGTGAATAAAGAGCGGACGAGAGCCGACATATTTGTGAATGACTTCGAAAATAGATCGCGAATATATTCATCTCTTCTTTTCCTAACGACTGCTTATCTATTTGTGAAACCAAAAAATAATTTATTCTTCTTTTACTTATTTTATTGACTTTTCCAACGAAATGGTAGTGAAGTGAAGCGAAAAACTTTTTTCACTTAAATTGATGTGAGAAAAGAGACAGAATTGAGGAGAGACTCGATTGAGAATATTTTATTTGAGGCCTTAGAAATCAAATATATTTTAGGAGTTTTGAATAAAAAGCAAGCTTAGCAAGGTTACTATTTAACTGTTAACCTCATTTCAAAGCACAACTTGTTTTGTCATAAATTTTGCCAAATTTTAAGACTTTTTTCTTTATTTGTTTTGTTATTCTATTTGAATACAATTATAAATTTAGAACATAATATACAGTCAAAACACAATGAATTGGGATTTTACAAATAATTATTAGGAATAATTGTTTGGTTTTAAAATTTATAAGGAATTACACAATTTATTGAATTCATTTAGGATTCGCTTTCATACAAATCATCAAACAATTGAAATTCGTATTTATTTTGATTAAGTTTTTAATTTGAAAGCACTTCAAAGGCTTTAATGCTTTGAATTAAATCGATTCCTAAATTATTATTCAATTCAATAATCCTATAAATTTTTGTGTAATTCCTAAAACATTTTGGAACCAAACAATATGTCATAATAATTGTTGAATAAGTTTTAATTGACTATTGATTTAATTGCATATATATATATATTTTTACTACAGTGAAACCTCTGAATAGTAAACTCTTTGAAACCAGGTAGTTTGTTCAATATTCAAAGGTTTTCACTATTGAGAGGTTTTAGTAAAAAAATTAAAATTAATCAAAACTAAAATTATTTATTCAACTTTTGAAATAACTATCAATTATTGTTTCAACTGAATTAGATTTAACATATTTTAGCCGAAATCAATGCGTTGATCACTTTATTCTAAGATATCCTCACTTCGGGAGACTTTTTAAAAATTATTTTTTCATTTGTTTTAAACTAAAACTTTTAATTAATTCCAGTTTTATATTGAAATTAAAACAAATTAAATTGTTTACGAAATATTAAATAAGTTGTTAGACTTTTATTTCAAATAAATTGCATTTTTGTATAGATTTGACACTTTTTTCATTGAATTTCTCAATATTTAGAGGTTTTGTATACTATACAAGGGATTCAATAAATGCGCTCACTTTAGAATTGGGAGGTTTTCACTAACGAGAAGCTAAGTTAACATAGGTTTCAATGGACTCAGGACTTCAGGACTCAGGACTTGATTTGTTGTTCATTAATGAGAGGTTTTCAGTATTCAGAGGGTTCCCGTTCCCCATTCAGATGTTTAACTGCATAAATAGTACTTTATTAACATAATATTTATATCATTAGTTGTGATTAATTAAGAATTTATTACTAAATTTCTATTATATGATATTTTACATTAAATACAATTTTCCGCTGAATTTCACCTCAACTGCCCTTTAAATCGATTTGAACGCAAAGAGTGACGATTTACAAATTGAATGAAGCAAGGTAATGAAAATGGCAAATAATTTAGTTTTTACAATCACTCGTAAATCTGATGTCAGAAAACTTAAATAACTTTTTATCAGTTATGCATTTAAATAGCGTTCACACAAAAAATGACCAAGCTATGCTATGCATCCATTTAACAGTAATTTTTCAAATTTATTACTTTATTTCGTGATAAGAACTTACAATTTCTGACAAATAGTTTAGTTTTATTTAACTTTCAAATATTATTATTATTATTATTATTACTGAAAAAATGGAGATTCGGTTAGATTTGGATCTCTATTAAGTGTTAATTATAGTATTTAAACATTAAAAACGATATCATTTTCATAAATGAATAAATATTTGTTAATGAAAATAATGTAAAAATTGATTAAAACTCAATTATTTGTCATTTATTATGAAATCTCTTTCAGGAAATCTAATATCAGAGACGAATTTAAGTGAAATTTTATTTGAAAAGACTATTAAATGAACGCATTTATTTGGATTTTGTTCTTTTCTAAATGATTAATCTAATGCCCTTGGACATTTCAAATATATTTAAAAGTTTATTTCATAATTATTAATGAAATGCATTCCCCCGACTATTCTTTAATGTTCTTAAACTAATAGCTTTTAAGAGTATTAGCTTAGAAACAAGTAATTTCTTGAAATCATGGTCCACCTAGCAAAAAAAGCCTTATACATAATTTAACATGTAAATTTTCTAGTTTTTTTCCCAAAATCAATATTATTAGAGTTCTCACAATTTTATTTTAATATTAGATTTGAAGCAATCAAAATGATAAATGATTTTTTTAAAATTTAAGCTTGAATTGAAATTAATTAGCTTGCTTATTCTATATTCAGTATAAAATGTTCACTTTATTGAAATAAATCAACAAAATTGATTGTTTGCCACATTATTTAACAGCGAATGAACCGTTCAGTTATTAGTGAACAGAGAATTGTTTTTTAAAATTATGAGAAATTTTTGGAAAAAAAACAAATCCATCAAAAAATATCTTTTATTTGAGTTCCTCTTAAAAAGGCCATAATATTAAAGATTCTGTTTTTGGTTTTGTTTGGCTCACTTTTCTTTTCAATAGAATGGTTATCGCAATTATAATGACTCGAATCTTCCATTGAGAGATGAATACAGTATTGAGAGCTCCGGACATAACAAACATTTGGTCGTATTGTTGGGTCAATCATTAATCTATTTATTTTGTTCAACCGATTGAATAAAAGTATTTTTTCAAACATCAAAGTTTTGTAATTAACACACAATTCGTTTCAAATTAAAGGTCTGAATTAAATCGATTTTATTTTTATGATTTAGCAAGATCATTGTAATCATTCTAAAGATATCAAGATCATTATTGTTTGCAAAAATGAAAGTTAAAACGGACACAGAATTTTCCAGTTTAATAGTTAAGCCCAGACTTCAACTCTTTTGTTAATAAAGTGATGAGTGTTGAGCTAATTGAAGGCAGAGATGCTTATGACGTGCGAACTGTTTACTAATTGTCTACAATTCAAAAGTTGAGGCCTCGATTCTGTGCCCCTTCTTAACAACGGATCAAAACTAGTATTATAACTATCGATCAAATGCTAAGATAATTGAAGAGTATGTAAGCGTAAGAGAAAATTTTGCACAAAATAACCCTCTCATTAGTGATTAGAGGCTTATTTGAGTCGAGAATTTTCTGTCATTTCCTTTCATTCAATTAAATTGATTTTCAGAAAATAAATTCATCTTTGAAAAGTTAGAGCTAATGAATGTCTGCTCCACTTTTCAAATATAATTAAATATTTTTATCTGTCATTTCTCTCATTTACTTATTTGTGACAATTATTTTTACTAATTATGAACTGGGGATCGATTTTTGGAAATCCCTGTAGTGTTCAAATGAATTGAGAATTCAAAATGTGATCAATGTATGTCAGTGGTAGGCCTATTCTCTATCTATTCTGTGCTAAACCATAGCTACATCAATAAAAGCTACTTTATATTGAAAATGTTTATTGACTTTCAATAATATCTTTTGTATAATTATAAGACTTCTCTAATGAAAGTAATATTAATGTTTGTTTACTCAGATATTTGTCAATTTTGTGTCATTTTCGACATAGAATTACTACAGTATTAGTTCAGTACAAACTCGGCTCTAATAAACACAATATTTAGTATAACATCAATTGTGTTACGAATTAATTTGGCTTGCTCATAATAGTCATCGAAATGGCGTCTGGGGTATACTTTCACATTATTCATCTTAAATAATAAAAATGTTTAGCAATGGTTTATATCAATAGGAGAGCGGCTTATATTGCAATTACCTTAAGGTCTGAACTGAATAGAATTGGAAAAAAGCGAAACATTATATTATATTATATTTTATGAAAAAATTCAATAAATAA